>CM022490.1:30808396-30828739 GCA_011952105.1 Coreoperca whiteheadi | reverse complement strand
GGCTCAGGAGAGTCCTGAACCATCCCTTAGTTATGCTGCTATAGGCCTAGACTGTCGGGGGACTTCCCATGATGCACCTCTCTCTCTTCACCTCTGTCCTCCTCTCCATCCGTATGCATTCGCATCCCATAAATGCATGTCACTAACTTGACTTCTTCCCTCTCCCGGAGTTTTGTGCTTTGTCGTCCGTCTATTCTTTCTTAGTGTCACTTTCAGCAGGTATTTCAGTGTCCGGAGATGTATCTGGATCGGTGACTATGGCGACCTGCTGGGGCAGTGCTGCTGTGTCTATGGTGCAGGGGACGAGTGGCTCAGGTCCTGCTCGTTGGCCTTCAACTGGAGCTGCTCGGCTGTCCGTCGGGACCCATCATCTTCCCTTGTGTTTTGCCACCTAAACATTTCTAACGTAATAATGTGTATGTATATACAACAGTTTTGCCATCATGGCTATATATGTTATAGTTTTGATGCTATAAATCTATTCTGTACTTACGACATCTATTGCATGTCTGTCCGTCCTGGGAGAGGGATCCCTCCTCTGTTGCTCTTCCTGAGGTTTCTATCGTTTTTTTTCCCCTATTAAAAGGGTTTTTTTTGGGTAGTTTTTCCTTAATCGAATCGAGGGTCTAAGGACAGATGGTGTCGTATGTTACAGATTGTGAAGCCCTTTGAGGCAAATGTGATTTGTGATACTGGGCTATATAAATAAAATTGAATTGAATTGAATTGAAATGAAGACAATTAAGGAACATCTGCATGTTTGGATTATATAAAACCTATAAAATATTTCAAAAGAGACATTAACAGTGCAGCAGCAATACGCCAGCAGCGTATAGTCTGCCAAAACCAAAGAAGAAGAAGGGAATGAATGTGTGGGTGCGTTTGTGGTACTGGGAAATGGTGGCAGAGTGAGACCTCTTTGCACTGACGCTGATGAGATTTACTCCTTAGGAAAAGGCATTTTTCTGATACTCGATGGTATTGAATTAGGTCGGTGCTATAAAAGTATTGAAGTTCGGTACCCAGCCCTACTCACCTGTAGTTGTTGTACTCTCTCTCCTTCAGCTGGTCAATGTGTCGTCTTTTCAGCAGTAGTTTCTGTTTCTCAACAATTAGCAGCGGTCGGCAGATTCGTCCGGCGTCCGTATAGATTCTGATCTCACGCTCTCTGATGTCTCTGATCATCGACACCTGAAATGTTCAGAACCAGCAGGAACCCTGAGATATTATATTTGTAGTTATCAAATCCCACATGCAGACCAAAAACAACCATGACACCTAGACCATAGCATTTGTCATGTAATCTCTGTCTCGGACAAGCTGGTGCGGACAAACTGAGGTAAGCGTATTGGCTCATTTCCAGTCACTGGTGTTTGTGTGTCACTGGTAGCATATTTTTGCTGCTCTAGCTCATTAAAGTTAATTTTGTTCAGTTCTTCATTACAGTGACTAACTATCTGCTATACATTTAAACGTACACTAGTTCTGCTCAAGCACTCGTACCGCTCGCCTTCTTTTAGTGACTTTCTCGCTAATCCTACAGTTCACACACCATTCAGTTATGCTAGCTACCGTTCTTTAGCTTAGCAGCTAGCAATGGCTTCTTCTCTTTCTCCCTCTCCTGCTCACTGTCAAATGTTGAGCTATTCCTGTGCCTCCTTAACTGATAATTGTACATGTAATAAATGTAGTTTATTTGTAGTGTTGGAGGCGAGGCTTAGTGAATTGGAGACGTGGTTCTGCACCATGGGAACTCAATCGTTAGCTACTGTAGTTAGCCAGCCCCCAGAAGCTGGTGTGGACCGACCATAGTTAGCTCCTGTTAGCCGTCCCCGGCAGCTTCCCAGCAACCAGGGCGGCTGGGTGTCCAATGGAAGCATAGCCCTAAGCAGAAGCCCACGGTTCACCACCAACCCATTCACTTTTCTAACAGGTTCTCCCCACTCAGCGACATCTGCTGAGAAACCAATCTGATCATTGGCAGCTCCATTTTGAGAAACGTGAAGTTAGCGCCACCAGCAACCATAGTTAAATATGTTCCTGGGGCCAGAGCGGGGGACGCTGAATCATATTTGAAACTGCTGGCTGACGATAAACAGAAAGATTGTTAATCACATCGGCGTAACAACTCCCAATTACACCAAGTGGAGGTCACTAAAGTTAATGTTGAGTCGTGTGTACATGTGCAAAGACGAAGTCGGACTTTTCTCTGGGCCCAAATCTGACCAGTGATGACATGTTTAGCCGCATGTCTTCATTCCGTCACTGGCGGGCGACGTGGTGTTCAGCTAACGATGTGGGCCTCGTAGATAATTGGCGGACTTTCTGGGGAAGACCTGGTCTGATTAGGAGAGACGGCATTCATCCAACTTTGGATGGTGCAGCTCTCATATCTAGAAATCTGGCCGAGTTTATTAATGGACCTAAACCATGACAACCCAGAGCTGAGACCAGGAGGCAGAGCTGCAGTCCTACAGAGCAGTTACCCCCCCATAACCCCATAATGACGGTGTCTGACCCCCGACCACTTACATTAATAACATCTAAAGTTAACAGAAGAGGAGTTATACATAAAAAGCTAAACAAAATTACCACCTCAGAAATAGTACAACAAAATAGAAGAACTAAATGTGGACTCCTAAACATCAGATCTCTGTCATCTAAAGCTGTACTAGTGAACGATCTAATATCAGATTATCATATTGACTTATTTTGTCTCACTGAAACCAGGCTGGGTCATGAAGAATATGTTAGCCTAAATGAATCCACTCCGCCCAGTCATATTAATACTCACATTCCTCGAGGCACCGGCCGAGGAGGTGGAGTTGCAGCCATCTTCGACTCAAGCCTATTAATCAACCCTAAACCTAAACTAAATTATAACTCATTCAAGAGTCTTTCACTCCCAACCTGGAAAACACGACAGCCAGTTCAATTTGTTACAGTGTACTGGTCCTCCTGGTCCTTATTCTGAATCCTCAGAGTTTTTATCAAGTTTAGTCCTTAAAACAGATAAAGTCATTATTGTAGGTAATTTTAATATTCATGTGGACGTTGAAAATGATAGCCTTAGTACTGCGTTTATCTCATTATTAGACTCAATTGGCTTCTTTCAGTGTGTACATAAACCCACTCACTGTTTTGGCCACACCCTTGACCTTGTTCTGGTATACGGCATTGAGATTGAACATTTAACAGTCTTTCCACAGAATCCTTCACTATCAGACCATTATTTAATAACTTTGAACACCTATTACTGAACTATACACCACTAGTCAAATACTACTACAGTAGATGTCTATCTGATAGTACTGTAGCTAAATTTAAGGAAGTGATTCCATCTGGATTTATCTCAATGTTTTGTCTCAATATAACAGAGGACTCTTATGCTACATTAATCATATTTATCTCAGCATCATTTGCACTCTGCACCACTGCACTAACTGTCGTACTGCTGTGTCTGTTCACAGAGCACACGGAAAACCGGAGTCAAAATCCTTGTATGTGTACGCATACCTGGCCAATAAAGCTGATTCTGAATCTGAGGCTGACAGAGAGCCACAGCTCCATTGAACCATGGATTCCTGTAGCCCTAAGTAGTAATGACTTCATGAGCTTCTTTAATGATAACATTTTAACTATTAGAGACAGAATTCATCACGTCCTGCCTTCAACCAGTACCATTTTATCATTAAATACAGAAATCTTAGAAACAGCTCCATCTAGCCTGGCATAACTTCCATCTAAGCCATCAATCTGTCTCTTAGAGCCCATTCCAACTAGGCTGCTTAAAGCGGCGGCTGTGGCAGAACGTTCGCCTGCCAATCGGAAGGTCGGCGGTTCGATCCCCCAGCCCCGTTGAAGTATCCTTGAGCAAGATACTGAAGCCCAAAAAATGCTCCCCAAGCTGTGCCTTCAGTTTGTGAATGTTCTCATAAGTAAGTCGCTTTGGATAAAAGCGGCTGCTAAATGTAAAGATGTTTTACCCCTAGTCAGCACTAGATATGATCAATCTGTCTTTATTGACTCTGTACCACAGTCTTAAAATAGCTGTTATTACCCTTTCTCTCTAAGATCCTTGAGAACACAGTTGCCAATCAGTTATGTGACTTTCCAAATAACAGTATATTTATACGTGATACGTGAGAGTAAAGCAGTATGCAGAGGAAGCATCAACTTGGCACGCTATGCTGTACCTTGACCTGTTATAAAATGGCCTCAGGCTTGACAGAATCTGACACTGCGGAAACTTTGGTCTCAAAGAGGAACCGAACGTCTGTTGTGTAGGACTATTTTGGCTTTAGGTCAGGTATTGTACTAAACCTGCCTTGCTAACGTTGCTACCTCACGGAGCAACACTAATAACCTGATTCACCACTGAAAAAACACCACAAAGCCAAAATACTAGTGTGTCAAGTAAGCTGAATACCCACAACAGGAATCATTGAGCGAAATGTTTGAAAGCGTAACTCCATTTGAATGTACTTAAAACCGGCACATTCAATTCAATTTATTCAACATGGAAACTACACAAGCAGTCACAGAGTTCATCGCGAAAGATATGATGCCCTTCAGTGCAAGGACCAAGCCTGGGTTCACGACTTTGGTACATACACTGGATAAGCGGTACAGCATGCCCTCTTGCACATATTTTAGCCAGTGTGTTTGAATTAGTCAAAAAAAATGCGCCATTCATATCAATCCAATGCATCACCTGATTTCATCATAACATATATGCCTATCCTACAGGAAAGAACAGTTTGTTTAATCCATCTAATATTGTGTTGGTCATACTATACAATACGTTATTGCTTGTCTTTGTTGAATAATACAGAAGACATAGAGCATAAAAAATAGTTACATATTAAATTGCAATCTTGATTTTTTTTAAAATTGCAATTAGATTATTTTCAGCCTTATGTTGTGTTCACACAGCATGCGAATAAATCGCGCTATTCGCATTAAGTTGGATGCTTGAACATTTTGAGTTAACTCGCTTCATTCGCGCGTGAAATTCGCTCCATTCGCGTGTACGTTTCTACACACCAGACGTGATTTCGCGTCATGGGAGGGGCTTAGCGGTGAGCCGGTCCCACTGAGTAAAGAACGTTTTTTTCAAATTACCAGATTGCCCGACCTCCTCACTCACTCACTTTTGTCCAAAGGTTTCCTGTTTCTATAATGATACGAGGACGTATTGTACAGCTCCGGGTATCCACACACAGCCACAACTATTTTATTTTATTCTCTCTATATATCTCTGGTTTTTATGGCGGGTCCAACCAACTTCTTCAGGTGCATGCCGCCACCTACTGTACCGGGGTCTTCAACTATTATTTTAGCCTCCATTGATGTTTGGATTTCTGCCTCGCTCCTAATCACGTCACTACTCGAGCAAGCTCCTGATTGGTTAACGCAGCACGAATATCCGCCAAAGTTCAGATTTCTCAAATCGCGCGATTTGCGCGTCAAATGCTCAATTCGCGCCAAACGTGCGAATCGCGTCACAAAACGTCAATTCGCGTCTTTGCATTAACTAACCATGTAAATCACTCGCGCGAATGAAGGGATTCGCGTCCGGTGTAAACACACCTTTACACAAAAGGTTAGTCACGAAGTTCCACAACTTTTTCCTTATTCAATTTGAGGGTCTAAGGACAGAGGGTGTCATATGTTGTACTTATTCTAAAGCCCCTTGAGTGCCGATTGTTTCACACTAAAGTTGTTGATCGTTAAAAACCCTTCACTCAAATCTATCGGCTCACTCGGTAGAGCGACCGCCTGTAGCGGGCGCGGGTGCGACTCCGACCTGCAGCCCTTTGCTGCATGTCATCCCCCCTCTCTCTATCTCCCATTTCCAGTATCTTCAGCTGTCTCTGTCCATTAAGGGAAAAAAATCCCCAAAAATATACACAAGTCTCCCCTTTACAGACATGCCCACTTTATGCTAATGCTTAACCTGTTGCGTCCTCTAGGACAATCAAAGCCACATGAACCTTTACAACCACAAACTAGAAACCTATAGGGCATTCAGAGACTGTATGGCTTTCCTAGGTATTGTGACATTAAGGGGGTTTCCAGCAATTTCCAGAAAAGAACTCATCATCTAATCACCAAAAATATCATTCCTACAGAAATCTCAATGTCCGAAGTTTTTGATACCAAATCACAGCATTAATTTTTCTATGGTGTTCCTCAAGGTCTTGGTCTCTTAATGGGTTTTGATTACCTCGGACACGATGATGTCCATCTGTCTGCGCAGTTTCCTCAGTGTGTTCATCAGCTGTTCTGGATCTTTGTGGATTCCAACCCAGCAGCCATTCACAAAGATTTTTGTGGCACTAAAACAAAACCAAATTCAAATCACATACAATCACACAGTTTCAGCACCTAGCAAGTTTAATTTTAATGCTGGATTATTGATTAATGATAAACCATTTGACTCTGCAGTATTTAATGATAAAGTCCAAGCTTGCAAAAAATACTCTGTTCTGGGGGTTTGATGAGGAAGGGTTTTTTTATGAAAAGAGATAGAAAGGAAGAAAAATTTAGTGATGGTCAGTTAGGTGTTGACGGAAGAGATGCGTCTTCAGGAGCTTTTTAAAGGCGGCTACAGAATCTGCTGATCTTGTAGGAGCAGGCAGATCATTCCACCAATGAGGAACGGATCCAGAGAAGGTGCTCCAGAGGGATCCTGTTCCTTGTTGCCATGGTACCACCAGACGCTGTTCGTCTGCAGACCGCAGGGACCTAGCAGGAACACAGGTCTGTGTTAGTGAAGATATGATGGTGCAGAACCAGTGGTGGTCTTGTAGGCCAGGAGCATCACTTTGACCCTGATGTGGGCGACAACAGGGAGCCAGTGTGACCTGGTGAAGAGAGGGGTTACGGTGCTCTCTTCGGTTCATTGAAGACCACTCTTGCCGCCGCTTTCTGGATCATCTGCAGAGGTTTGGTTGTGCAAGCAGGGAGTCCAGCCAGCAGCGCATTGCAATAGTCCAGTTTAGACAAGACCAGAGCCTGGATTAGGACTTGTGTAGACTGCTCATATAGGAAAGGTCTGATCTTCCTGATGTTGTAGAGGATGAATCTGCAGGACCGGGTGGTGCTGGCGACATGGCTTTTGAAGTTTAGTTGATCATCAATTACCACCCCCAGATTTCTGGCCGTGCTGGACGCCGTATCGATCGATGAGCCTACTTGAATGGAGAGGTCGTGGTGAATCTTTGGGTTGGCCGGGATCACAAGCAGTTCCGTTTTTCCAAGGATCAGCTGCAGGTGACGGTCCTTCGTCAAAAGCGAGATGTCACTCAGGCATGCCGAGATGCGAGCAGAGACAGTTGAATCGTCAGGTTGAAATGACAAGTGGAGCTGCGTGTCATCCGCATAGCAGTGATAGGAAAAGCCATGCTTCCGAAGGACCGAGTCGAGGGACGTCATGTAGATGGAGAAGAGTAGCGGTCCAAGCACCGAGCCCTGCGGCACCCCTGTATTGACATGTTGGGACAGAGATACCTCGTCTCTCCGGGAAACTCTGAATGACGTACCCGAGAGATGCCTGTTTTCATTTGGACAGAAGGTGATGCTGGCCTCTGCAGGTCAGTTTGAGACATTATACAGAAAGAATGAACTTTATTACTGCAGAAAAACATCTCTCCGTTACATGAACTGAATAAAATAAAACAGAGTCAAAATGCTGCTTAGTTGTTCTTAAAAAGGTGTCAAATCAAACTAAAGTTACTGACTCTGCGATAGCAGCAGGGGAGATCTCTTCCAGATTCTCCATACTCCATTCCTCCAGAAACTCCAGGATGGGAGACGGCTGAGAGCCCACAGAGATGTAGGCCATAAGGGCCAAGTTCTTCACCAGACCCACAGCATGACCCTGAAAAACAGCCACTGCTTGTTAATCAGTTGACCAATACGACTGATTGTTCAATGAATAAAGCCCAGGTGGCTTAGTTTTTAAATTATCCACTGTGCATACTTCAGTGTGACAGACTTACACTCGTCTCTTGAATTAGACTGGATTCCGATTGTTGCTCCTGTGTTGTCAATTATTTGCATTTTCGTTTAAATATTGTTTAACGTCCTGTGTTTTTTTACCTCGGGCGTCTCGGCCGGACACACCATTCCCCACAGTGTGTTGTGCAGCTGTCGGGGTTTCGCCAGCTTGCCATCTCTGCCGATCGGAGAGTTGACTCGGCGGAGGTGGGACAGGGTGGATGCAAAGGTTAGACGGTTCAACACCTATAAGCACAAAAATAAAACTGGATGATGTTTAGATGCTGACTTCAGGACGTCCTGATCCAGTCAAACACAGACAGACTGATTCGTCTGAAACCATCTGTCTGTCTTTCCAGCTACACTGAGCCGATTAAATCTGAAGATGTCGGTCTGACATTGTGAGGAAACTGAGTTTTAACAAAACACTGAGGTTGTTGACTGATTTCAAACTTCTCAGCTGTGACCAGAACTCTCTGAAGTCGGAGATATTTCATTATTTGAGATCAAAACTGTTCAGTAGGTTTAACTTAAAACCTACATCTATGAGAAGAATAAACGTCACACTCCGTCTTTCGAGGTTTAAAATGGAGGAACGTGTTCTCACCTGTGACACTCCGGCTCTTGCCTGGTGAGCCTTCTTCACATCGCCCCAGTTTCCAGTGGCTAGCGAGTATTTGAGGCCGTCTGAGATGATTCGGGTTTTAATGGCAAGTTCTAGATTGAAGTCTTTTCCTCTGTCGATGAATTTCTGAGCATAAATCCGGATCTCCTTTAGCAGGTTCTTAAACATGCTGAACACAGAGGAAAAAAAGGGTTTTCATCCAGTTTTATTCTTTACAAATTTACTTTAAAATCAACATATAAAACATATTATATATTAGTGTGTATATGCAGGGCTCCAGGGTCGCACACACGACCAATAATTTGTCAAGTGCGACTAAATATTTACACTGGTCGCACTAGTAGAAATTTAGCAATGAATATTTTTTAAACAACGCCATCTTCGATCAATTAACTGGTGGACAATCTCCCCTCGCTCTACCCTTCCTCCCATGCGGGCTACAGACTGTCGCATATGCTCTGCAGAGAAACACACAGAGAGAGTCTCCTGTTTAATGGAGGCCTACTGATGCCGTTGTTTAAAAGCTTGTAATTGCACCTGTCGGTGCCGATGTCATTCGGTACCATGTTGGTTTAGATCATTTCGAGAGGCTGCGTCGTTAAGAACAAGCCTCCTCCACACGCGGCTCACCTGCTATGGTAATGTGCGTGTATGTATATATATTCACAATTATGTCTTTGTTTTCGGATAAAAGGTGAGTGAGCGGTGATCAAAGGTCACATTTGATGACAGTGAGTGAAAGAAGCCCCACCCTCTGAACAGGAAGGCCAATAGAGGCCCAGCAAGGTCCAGCCTCTTGTTGCCGTAGTGATCTCTGTCATCCAGCTCTCGTCTGCCGAGAGCAGCCAGCAACAACCTATGGACCATGTACCTGAAAACAGAGTAATACACACAGTAGTACACACACACTACACAGGGACACCTGTGGACCGTGTCAGTGATGCTTTGTACACGTCAGATTCCACAACGCGCTGGAATCTGAAAGGACGCAGCAAACTCACTGTTGATGTGTCCTGGGGATGCACTATACTTTTCCCCTGATTAAGCTGCATTGTGAACAAAACATTCCTGTTGAAATCATAGAAATAGAAAAATCGCTGTCAAAAGACCTGTTTCTTACCACCTGCACATACTGTATCTCTCCAGCACTGTACAGGAAGCAGCAAACAGGTTAGTTACTTTGGTAACAACTCTCTCTCTCTCACTCACACACACACACACACACACTAGATGGTGGATTAACAGCGTTATGAGTCGTGTTTAATTCGGCATCTATCTGATCCACCAACCAGCACATATTTTAGTGAGAAATCGTAATTTTTGAAACAGCTGCCTCTCATTGCCGCAGTCTCCTCCCACTAATTTAGCGCAGCTAAACACAAGCTAGTAGCAAGTTGAGACACAAAATCCAAAATGTGAAACACAGAAAGTATGCAAGTACAGAAATACAGTTTCTTTATGGACTGAAAGATTGATGCCAAATCGACAAGAAGACTGTCGACATATGACGCCTTTATCTTGTGTTTCTTGAGTTATGTGTTTTTTCAGACACTTAAGGAATGGTCAATATTTCATATTTCTTAAAGGGAGTTTGGTGTAATATTTTCCCCAGAGCCTGCAGGGAACTACTCACACTGTATGTAGCCTGTATTTTTATGTTTTGTTTTGTCACCACTACAGTAACACTAGGTAACTACTCAACTATGATACGGTTGTTTGCCGTTGACTGCGTTTAGTTATTGGTTTGATTAATGGTTTACAGTCCAACGTGTGTTGGATTGATTACTAACGGTGGCTGATCAGGCTAATTATACTCAGTTTCTAACAGCAGTATGCAGTAAATGGTTTCTCTTTGTGTGCGTGTTTTTAAACTACTTTTCTAATTAAACATGATGTGCTTCCCCTTTTAACATTTATTCGCCCAGAAAAAGCTCCTATTTCTCTGTATAATATGACCTCTTTCTGTCAGCTAGTGTGTGTCTGCAGTGTATTTACAGATTTGGAGTTTTATCTGTTTGATTTTCAGATATATTTTCAACATAGATGAATAACCATAATTATAACCATTTAATATCAAACATGAGTTTAACACTACAATTTTTTTAAGTTTTATTGGTGACTCATCAAATGTCCACCTATGGGTCCCGAGGACTCACTACATTGAAAACCTATCATCTGCCATGTACCTGAAAACACCGACTATGAAAATAAAGAACTTGAAAGTGGTCTCACAGACACCTGTACAGTTGAGTCGGGTGGGACTGACCTGTACAAGTGTCTCTCAGGTGGGACTCACCCTAAGAAGTAAGCCTTCTTGGTCTCACAGAAGTCGCTGACTCCTACGTGCGGCAGCATCTCTTTCTGCAGAACTTCTTTTGCGTATTTGATTCTTCGTTCTTTCGTCACGCCGGGTTTCGCTCCTCTGGAGCCAATAAAGTTTAAAGCCACGTTCTGCTCTTGGATCACAAACGCTTCATCCAGTGACGGCTTCACCTTGAATCACAGTGAAGTCCCGGTTATTCACCGTACATTTATTACAAAGAGAACGGTCTCAACCTGCTCAATAGAAAAACCACTGGTGACATAATTTCCTTCAGAGTGTTTACTGTCTGACCTGCTAATGATGAACTGACAACCACTACCTGATCAATAACTAAAAATCAGACTAACCATCTCCATCATCTCAGGGTCATCGAAGTCGTAGATGATGTGTTCCAAGATGTCTCTGTCCGACACGAAGCCCAGCGCTCGAAACACGATGATGATGGGAACTTCTTGTCTGATGTAAGGCAGGGTGGACACAATCCTCTGACCAATGGCACTCTTCTTCACTCCCTGAGAGACGCAATCAATTAATAATCAATCACATCTGTTGTCTGATCCCATCAGTAGTGTTGGATAAAAAGACGATAGTATTGAAAAATATGACGGTAATGTTGTTGTATGAAAAGATTAATGCTGTACTCATGTAAAAACAGCAAGTAACTTAATAGTTGATGTCATATAAAGAGACTTTTCTTTTAAATAAGGAGTCCTGTATCCAGGTGAATTCCAAGACTCACCTGCCCTGCCTCCGGCCATCATATCATATTAACATAATTATTATATTAAATGGACATAAGGGCTCACCTGTCCTCCTCTGGCCATCATGCTGACCCAGATGGTGCTGGTCGGACGGGACGAGTTCTCCAAACAGGACCGGCACTCGCCTGTGTAGGCATACTTTGAGTCTTTCTTGGCAAACACGTACACCGTGTTGGTGGCCATCTTTTCCTGAGCAATCAGCACCTAAAACCCAGTAGGGGAACCAGTTTTATCAGGAAAACCACCAACATAACCGTTTTTTCATCAACAGAAATCAACTTTTTACCATCAGATCTTTAGGAATATATTGTGATTTCATGTTGAAACTTTGTACAACTCCAACATCTCCATCTGTAAAGTCCTGATTTAAATCTCTAGAGAGAAGTTTATGATATTTCGGATCCTGGCCTGTTAAAAATGTTTGTTAGTTTTGACTTTCAGGCTTTAACAATGAACAGCTCTTTTTTTTCTTTAAGATTTGTTTTTCTGCATTCCTGTTATATTTGACAGAAATAGGAAAGGCAGGGGACAGAAGGGATGACATGCAGCAAAGGGCCCGGGCCGGACTTGAACCTGGTTCACTGCGGGAAGGACTCCTCGTTGATAAATGGTACGTGCTCTACCAGGTGAGCTACCGGGACACCCCAAAGGAACATGAATTAATTAAGTTCAACATAATCTGTTTCTCTTTCTCTGAGAGTTAGATGTTCACACTGATTCCACTCTCGTGTCTACATTCAAAATATCGATTATATAGCATGTTTAAAAACAACTGGAGTTGACCAAAGTGCTGTACAAATTAAAGTTAACTGCAAAACAATAGCGAGTTACTGAATGACATCAGTAATAAAAAGGCACAAATAGTAATAAAGCACAATAACAACATTAAATAGAAATTATATAATACTAGGCAATATCAAAATAAAACAAACTCAAGATTTATAAAAACTAAATTATTATAAAATACCTAAACCACTATGAGCAACCAAAGGCCATTGGAAACATGTAGGTCTTGAGATTTATCTTAAAAGTGTCAATGGAGGCTGAACATCTGATCGAGAGCGAAAGGCTATTCCAAAGCTTTGGCGCTGCCACCGCAAAGGCACGATCTCTTACCCACTAGCCTTGATTGTGGAACAGTTAAAAATTCTTTTTGTGAAGATTTAAGAGGCCTAGAGTTGGAGTAGGGGCAGAGAAGTTCTGAAATCTACAGGGGTGCCAGCCCATGTATGGCTTTAAAAACAAAACCAAGAACCAATCCTGTATTTGAGAGGTAGCCAGTGCAGAGATGCTAGGACCAGTGTAATGCTGGCTCTTACATGGTACCAGTTAGAAGCCTCGCTGCAGCGTTCTGCACCAGCTGCAGGCGAGACAGTGAGGACTGGCCGACATCCAGGTACAGTGAAGTACAGTTGTCAAGACTTGAGGACATTAATTCGGTGCTAAGAGTCTTCATATTGTTGAGAGAGAGGATGGACCTAAGTTTGCCAATGTTCCTTAGCTGAAAGTAGCATACTTTCACCAGAGTTGATCTGTTTGACCATACAGTCATATTCGTGTTTTCAGTGTTTCCATTGGTCGCTGCTGAGGGGTAGTTACGTTAATGTAACTTTAGTCAGTCATAAAGAGTGTTGATAAGCTCAGGTTGCAGTTACTGAAAGGCTGTGTGTTGTGTTTGCTAGCACAGAAATGTCCCTGTTTATGTAACGTTACCACGGCGTCTTCTGCTCTTTGCAGCCGACTGTGAACAGCTAGCTAGTTAACTAACGGTATGAGTGACCCGATCAATCGTCTGATCGCTCTGATTACTCTACCCGTGGCTTCAAGCTCCAAAACATTTTTGGGAGACCTCCGGTGTTAAGCTATTTTAGTTGACTTTAGCCTGATTCGAAGCTGCTAAGTAGCTAGCTGGTCACAGTCTAGAAGACCTTCAACGCACAATGAGAGCAGCTGAGAAGATCATTGGTGTGTCTCTCCCCTCCCTCCTGGACATTCACTGCCCGTCTCACTCACAGAGCCCTTGGCATTTCAGGTGATTCTACCCGTCACACAGCTTCTTCAGTCTGCTGCCATCAGGGAAGAGACTGCAGTCTCCAGGCCAGGACCAGCAGACTGAAGGACAGCTTCATTCATCAGGCTGTCAGGAAGCTGAATTCACTTCCAAACTTGCCCCCCCCCCCTTTCCCTCTTCTGGCCAAGACACCACTGAACTATGACCCCCCCCGAGATTCAGCATCCCGAGACCTACCACTAGATCCCTCTCCACAAATAAAATACGAAAAAATGCCCCAGTCAATTGGTGCATCATGATATCACAGCGTACCTTCTCTGAGCCGTTGATGATAAAATAACCTCCAGGGTCAAGCGGACACTCGTTGAGCTCACACAGGTCTCGGTCCGTCAGGCCGCTCAGCAGACAGTAGGTGGAGCGAAGCATAATGGGAATTTTACCAATGAAGGTCTTCTGGTGCTGAGTCTGCAGCTGGTCCTCCCCCTCCTTTATGATGGTCTTTGTAATGTCAACGTACAGGGGTGCCGAGTACCTAAGGGGAGGTCACAGCAACACAGATCAGGAGAGACCAGGTGAGAGTAAAAATAACAGATGCGACCAGGTGGGACCTACGTGAGGTTTCGTAGTCGGGCTTCGTTGGGCATCATGGGAGACGGAGCTCCATCTCTCTCCCAGTGGGTAGGCTTGGACAGGTAGATCTGCTCAAACTTCAGCAGGTAACGAGGCTGAAACAGAAAGCAGAGGTCAGAGTGATGTCAGTGAAACACAGCAGCCGTAATTATCTTAAACCAGGACCCTCCTACACAGACCCTGAAGATTACAAGTAAAAAGAGGTCGCTCTGAACATCTCTAAACCTGCCAAACCAGGTCATTGCACTGGTCCAGTTCCAGTCCCAGGTGTTGTTGCTCACCGGCTCCTCCACCTCTCCTGAGGTGTGCTGGGCTTCAGCCTGCAGGTCGATGGGCGGAGCGTCCTCCACGATCCTCTGAACAGACATCTGGATGAACTCATCAAATGAATCCAGCTGCTGACGTACCAGACCCTTCTCGTCAAAATAGGAGCTGGAAGAGGAAACAGAGTGTGTGTCATCAAAATAAGAGCTGAGAGAGGGCAGGGCTCTGTATCATGAGTATAAAAAAAAACAACAGCATAGAAATATATAGAGAGACGTATAGGCCTATACAGAAATATAAAGTTTATACAGACTGGAGTCTGCATTACGCAGAGAGTTGATGGCAGTATGTTGGTCTTCAGAGGACATCACTGATCCCGATAACTGGGATCATGAAGCTGGTTATTAACTGGTTATGAGATAACTGGTTCACTGATCAGATGAGACAGAGGATGATCATTTATTACATGAAACAATCAGAACCTCAAGTGAAGGGGTTAATATGATGTAAAACAAAACTGTGATATTTGGAGGGAAATTATTCTAACCCTTCAGCAGTAAAGAAAAAATGTTTGATCTCATTCTCAGATGAGATACAGATTCAGAGTTCCCGGTGTGACAGTCTGGAGTGTAAAAATATACTCTATGTGTGGGCTTAGGGCAGAGGCAACAAGTAAAGTGAATGTTACTCAAGTTGACGACAACTCTTTACGTTATGTAACTCTGAAATTCAACCGTGGTGTTATGTTGGGAGATGCAGTGACTTAAACCAAGTATAAATAATATGTCATTTGTTGAGCTATAAGTAGAGTAAAGGTCTGCTAGCTGGTAGGTTAATTTATGCAGTCCCTGCATAAATTACGAATACTACTACATAAATATTAACTTTTGTCACTCTTTTGGGGGTGGGGGGTGGGGTGGTAGGGGAAACACTGCACTTGGTTTTTAAGCAAGCCACTGTTTACCTCCTTTTAAAGAAGCCCCCTCTAGATCCTTCTGTTTTAAGTAATTTTAGAACCATCTCCAAGCTGCCATTTTTAGAAAAAGTTGCCTGATTTTGTTTATGAATATCTTTGAAACATTTTAATCTAGCTTCCGCTCCCCACACAGCACTGAGACTGCTTGCACCCAACACTGGCTTGTTCTCCATTTTAATTCTCCTTGACCTCAGCTCAGCCTTTCACACAGTGGACCATGACATCTTAATCAACTGTCTGGAGACCTATGTTGGCATCAGTGATGTGGTTCTGGATTGGTTATCAGGTCCTTCTCTGTGGTGCTAGGAGATGCCTCCTCCTCTTGTGCTCCTCTATTTTGTGGGGATCTGTTCAGGTTCCTCTCCTGTTTACCATATACATGCTACCCCTTGGTCAAATCATGCGTAGTCTTGACATTAATTTCCATT
Organism: Coreoperca whiteheadi; assembly: GCA_011952105.1. NCBI lineage: Eukaryota > Metazoa > Chordata > Actinopteri > Centrarchiformes > Sinipercidae > Coreoperca > Coreoperca whiteheadi. The sequence goes on along the minus strand of CM022490.1, from coordinate 30,812,717 downwards.
GCTAGGCAGATGACACCCAATTGTGTGTTCCGATAAAGCCTGGTACCCATGGATGTATCCTGTATTATGTCCTGTCTAACCAAGATTAATGTTACTAACTCAACATCTTCTCCCTCCCATATGTGGTTTCTTGTGTCTCTCCTTCTTTCGCTTTCAGAAGGTATTTCTGCTTGCAGAGCTGCAGTGTGGATCAATGACTGCAAGGCACCTTGTGTTCCTGCTCAACAACCGCTACCACAATTATTAGTCACAATTATTATTACTATTATCTTCATTATTATTATTTTATTAATATTAACATTATTACCCCTACCATTACTATTATATTAAATGTAAAGATTTTAAGTCTGTTTCTGCCTCTTAAAACAAAGTTTTCCTTGCCACTTTCGCAAAGTCCTTGCTCATGGTGGGAATTGTTAGAGTTCGGTCCTGTTCTATTTGAAAAGTGCAATGAGATAACTTCTGTTATAAATTGGCACTATATAAATAAAACTAAACAATTGAGATTTAGAAATGATTTTAAGATTTTACTGCTTGTTTTTAAAGCCTTGACTGGTCAGGCTCCTGTCTATGGGTCTTTCTCAAGCTGGGTTCTTGTCTGTACTTGTGAAACTTTTGCAGCCAAAGTACTATCCCAATACACAAGTTCACATTTGGCCAAGAAAGGTTAAAACTCCCGGAAGTGTTCTCAACACACCCATTTTACCGAGGATGCATCGGTTGGTAACTTATATGAACTTGATAGCACAAATACCCCAGCATTGCTTTCAGCACTGAAGCGAGGAGCGAAAAACAGCAGCGAAAGAGGCCAAGAAGGGAACGTTTTTTTAGAATTTTCTTATGCTATTTCATCACTAAATTCACTTCTGAGAAAGTCTGAGGCGAGAAATCAACTTTGTAGATTTCGAATATTGGCAGTTGGCAGAAAATTGAAGGCATATTGAAAATGTGCTTGCTTGAAAACGTTTTCAGAGTTCCACAAGAACCTACGGGGCCAGCTGGCTAGCCAGCCGGCCAGTCACGCTCACAGCCCAGTCACAGAGATCACTGCAGCCGATCCAGCAGATGCCTTCTGCAACAATGGCACAGGAAATCCAGGCCCACAACCTTAAGATATTTTAAATTTTGGTACAACTGTTATTTTGTCATTAAACTTTGAATAATATTGTCACATTTTCACTTAAATCAAGAGACATCTGGCTTGTGATGTACAGACAATTCTTGGCTCATGAAACTTAGATGCACTTTCGAAAAAATGAAATAAACAATAGAAGCGATATGAAAGGGGAATGTCGTTGCTTTGATATTATACAGTGAGGAAAATAAGTAATTGAACACCCTGCTATTTTCTCCCACTTGGAAATCATGGAGGGGACTGAAATTGTCATCGTAGGTGCATGTCCACTGTGAGAGACCTAATCAAAAAAAAAAAAAATCCAGAAATCACAATATATGATTTTTTAACTATTTATTTGTATGATACAGCTGCCAATAAGTATTTGAACACCTGTCTATCAGCTAGAATTCTGACCCTCAAAGACCTGTTAGTCTGCGTTTAAAATGTCTACCTCCACTCCATTTATTATCCTAAATTAGATGCACATCTTTGAGGTCGTTAGCTGCATAAAGACACCTGTCCACCCCATACAATCAGTAAGAATCCAACTACTAACATGGCCAAGACCAAAGAACTGTCCGAAGACACAAGAGACAAAATTGTACCTCCACAAGGCTGGAAAGGGCTGCGGGGAAATTGCCAAGCAGCTTGGTGAAAAAAGGTCCACTGTTGGAGCAATCATTAGAAAATGGAAGAAGCTAAACATGACTGTCAATCTCCCTCGGGACTGGGGGTCCATGCAAGATCTCACCTCGTGGGGTCTCAATGAGCCTAAGAAAGGTGAGAAATCAGCCCAGAACTACACGGGAGGAGCTGGTCAATGACCTGAAAAGAGCTGGGACCACCGTTTCCAAGGTTACTGTTGGTAATACACTAAGACGTCATGGTTTGAAATCATGCATGGCACGGAAGGTTCCCCTGCTTAAACCAGCACATGTCCAGGCCCGTCTTAAGTTGGCAATGACCATTTGGATGATCCAGAGGAGTGTTTGGAGGAAGAAGAATGATGAGTACCATCCCAAGAACACCATCCCTACTGTGAAGCATGGAGGTGGTAGCATCATGCTTTGGGGGTGTTTTTCTGCACATGGGACAGGGCGACTGCACTGTATTAAGGAGATGATGACCAGGGCCATGTAATGCGAGATTTTGGGGAACAACCTCCTTCCCTCAGTTAGAGCATTGAAGATGGGTCGAGGCTGGGTCTTCCAACAGGACAATGACCCGAAGCACACAGCCAGGATAACCAAGGAGTGGCTCTGTAAGAAGCTTATCAAGGTTCTGGCGTGGCGTAGCGTAGCCAGTCTCCAGACCTGAACCCAACAGAGAATCTTTGGAGGGAGCTCAAACTCCTTGTTTCTCAGCGACAGGCCAGAAACCTGACTGATCTATAGAAGATCTGTGTGGAGGAGTGGGCCAAAATGCCTCCTGCAGTGGGTGCAAACCTGGTGAAAAACTACAGGAAACGTTTGACCTCTAATTCCAAACAAAGGCTACTGTACCAAATATTAACATTGATTTTCTCAGGTGTTCAAATACTTATTTGCACTCTCGCTTTCTCTCCCTTCTGTCTGTACCTTTAAAATAAATTGCCTTTTCATCGATGTTAAGCATTGTTTTGTTGGCAATCATCCATACCGAATTTACCTTAAGACCTTTTTATTTATAAAACATCAAAAACGAGTGAGTTCACTACGTGAGTGCTTTTGTACATTAACAGTAAACAAAACTGTGGGATTTATGAATGAAGTTTGGTCAGAAAGTAGAAAACACTCCTCTTGCCGTTTACAATCGCAGCTAACTAATGTCGTATCTCACCCCACACTGGATCATCATCAGTCGGTTGATTATAACTTTGTTTTTGAAAGGTGTTAGATCAATAAAGTTATTATTTCATCCCCTCTGCTTTTAACTTAACTGTGGGGTGAAAAATCTGAATCTAGTTTCCTCAACAACTTCAGTAATTTGCCAACATGTCTGCAGTTTAAATATCTATAAAAAGATCTGTTGATTATCAACATTATTGACGATTATCAGAATTTTCTCCACATTGAAACAGGAGAGGTGAACCCAGGTGAGTTTACCTGATGACGATCCAGCACGCTTCCTGCCACAAATCTGGAGTGATTTCATCATCGTCCTCATCGTACTGATTATCTGAAAAACACACAAACATTGGAGATATTGTCCCGGATCAATATTTATTATCACTGATCAACACCTGTAGGTTGATGCATTGGCTCAAACGATATTTGTGTTCTTGTCGTTTGTCCTCAACATTTGTTTTCTATTGAGGACAAACATTTTCCACAATGTGAACAATTAAGTTTCCAACTACATTAATTAACTAACAGCAACACGTTAGCAGTACACACACAGACAGACAGACACACTGACAGACAGACACACACACACACACACACTGACAGACCTGATAAATAGATAAATCTATAGATATTTATTGTAGGCGCTTTGTTACATGTTGCTAATACTTTTACTGAAGTAAGGCTTGTTATGGTGTATTTAACACTTTTATATTGTAGTATTGGTACTTTTACTGAGTATTTCTTCCATCACAAACGCAAACAGCTGACTGTGACAGTTGTTACTTTATTAAACTTTAATTATTAATCACAGCAGCAGCTGATTAGCCCGTTAGCTGAAACAAAGTACCGCGCCACTAGCATTAGCTGCTACTAGCATGAGCTGCTGTTAGCATGTCAGTCAGTGAAGGATCGTGTTTGCAAATGAAGCTAACGTTAGCCCGTGTGTTGTTAATGTTAATATGAGCTAACTGTTGTTAGCATGTGTGTTCACTCAGCACCAGTTTGATGTTATTAGATCTGCAGCTAACATGAGCTAGCAGCTAACATTAGCTAGCACCTTCGTGCTTTCAGATGAAGTTAATACAGTTGAATCAGCCCGGTCGTTAATTACGTTTCTTGGCGTGTAAGCAGACAGTAGCTCACCTTCGTCCTGGTCGTACATGTTTTATCTCCAGAAAATATTTAAATCCAACAAACTGAAAACTCCACACGACGTTGTGACGAACAGCGCGAAATACGTCACTTCCGATGTTCTTCTTCCTTAATGAGGCTGAGCAGAGATGACGCACTGCTGCCCTCCTCCGTTTGGAACACGACACTGCAGATGTATGCACCTGTAATCCACAGGTATATTTATAAACAGATGGCGACACACCTG
>CM022490.1:30796380-30808000 GCA_011952105.1 Coreoperca whiteheadi | reverse complement strand
GACGTCTAGAAGAAGCTATAGACACACCGGGAATACATTTAGAATATCAGAGAAGGCCCGGAGCTTTAAATACATGTCGAATTATTAAACCCGTCTTTTAAAGAAAACATTCTCAACATGCTTAGTAGTACAGTGAGTATAGAAAATATGGAAATATATATATTTATTCAATAGTGACATTTTGGTGCTTTTTGACTCATGATGAATAAATAATACATTTCAAATTTTAAAACAGTTAAAAGTTTCTACTGCCAAAACAGAGAAGACTAAATTTTGTCTGTCCAAAAAAGCCCTGAAGAAAATAAATAAACTGTCTGATATAATCTGACTGAAATGTTGCTTTTATAATTTACTGAGCTCATTGACAGTTAAAACTCATTAGTCTGTAAATTTAGAGTGACAAAGAGAAAAAAATGTTTCTTCTATCCCTGAAATGATCATCACTGTAAACCAACTGATTCTACTGATCTATAGAAATATCCATTGATCTTTATCACAAACTCAGTACTTTTGTCCCTGTCAGGATCCAGTAGGAATGATGACTCCATGTTTCCAGCGATCTGATTGGTCAGTAGTCGGGCTGTTAATCCTCTGAAGTTAACTTGCAGCATAGATGGGTGAAAGAAAAGGCTGTTACCAAGCTGGATGGCTTTGAACTGGGTCAACGTGATAACCATGGTTGGTCACCATAGTAACCGGGGTAGATCACCACGGTAACCACGTTGACCCAGTTAACAGCCATCCAGCTTAAATCCCCAGAAAGCTGCTGATCTCAGCCTGACTGTATCCTGTGTGTGTAAACTGCAACAGTCTCTTTGCTTTCTCTCTTTTTATTCAACTTTATCACCAAATTTATGAACACACAATTAAGACACCAGCGCCACCCAGTGACAACATATGCAAAGAGCAATTCACATATAACTAAGACTCAAGACTGAAGAGGAATGAATAAATGAAACAAATAAAACCAAAAGAAAATCAATAAATGACAGTGGGGAGTGAGCGAGTACATCTGTGAAGCTTGTGATTCATATCATTGTGACAGCTTTCTCTTAGGGAAGGTGAGATGGTGTCAATGTAATGTTTGTTTCCATTTTGAGCATCAGTCCACAGCTGAGGATTTCAGTGTGGGTGACTCCGCTACCTGTTTGGATCGTAGTGACTAGTGAAGACATGTTCTCACAGTTTGATGCTTTGGGTACTGCTGCCTCTACGTCCCCACAAATCGACAAAAAAGGCTGTTACGTGTCAACACAATGTTTTCAGGTCATTTTTGTAAAGTGACAAATTCACCTTTTATAGAAACATTTGAAAACAGTGGAAACTTTGAAGTCATTAATTTATTCAGCAAGGAAAGAGCAGAAATATTTATTAATAATCAGTTTAACACAACAAACAAAAAAAACGACCAACATTTTTTACTGTTAAAGATGTTTTATTCAGAGAAATACAGAAACTATTTTTTCAGTTTCCACCAACAAACAATGAAGCTCAGAGAAAGAGAAACATTTGATGTTAAACAAATATTAAACTTTAACATCAAAGTTAATATTCAGACCTGAACTGATGATCAATAAAGTTTTATTTTTCTGTTGTTTGTCACTGTGGTCTGCTTCAGTACTGTTGCTATGGTGACCTGCATACAGTTGAGCTCAGACTGTGATCAGATTCAAGTCTTTCCAAAATAAAAAGATAATAAATGATCAAATAAAGTTCAAATAAGAAAAGTTTTAGTTAAACTTTGAATCCAGACTGTAAAGATGAAGATGATTTAAATCTCATCAATTCTATCTCAAATGTTTGCCTTTGTAGCAGAAACTAAACAACTAAATTTGGACTTAGTGTCCTAAGTGTGTTTTTTTATTCAGAACTACATGAAAATAAAGAGATGAAGAAGAAAAATCTCATAATTTCACTTGAAGTTAGAAAATCATCTTCAGCCGTTTCCTGTGATGATCGTCTTCGTTGATCTCTGATCAGCTGATCACAGCTCATCTTCCTTTGTCACTGAAAGTAAATGACATCATCAGTCAAAGGGGGGGTTGAAAGTTTTTACATAATAATTAAATAATTAGCCTACTTCCCTTGACATCGTTTTCTCACAGAGTTTTATTTTATAAGAACAGGTTCATTCAAATAAGAGCGTTTTTTATTTTTTAAAAAAGATTTTCACTGTTCAGTGAGTTCAGTGTTGATGTTTAGTCGAAAAATTGAGCTGATTTTAGAGGTTGCTGACACTGAAATGTGAAGGACAGAGGGGGGCGCAGTCTAACCTGCAAATCACCTGTCTGACACGTAAAGAGTTTTAGTTTCCTGTGGCCTGAAAATCTGTTACCGCACGCCATGAAAACACCCTGTTACCATGGCAACCAGCAGAGACTGACTGTACATGTCTGTGTGTTTTAAACATGTTGAGACTGAAAGTTTCGACATGAAGTAGTGAAGTAAACAGAGTTTAGTTGCTTCGGTTTCTCTTTGTGTTCCGATTCATGAAACAAACTCACCTGCTGCTGTTTACTGTGACTTGTTTTATATCTTCTTTATGTTTTGTATCTTGCAGTGATAGGAATTACACTGTTTGAATAATAAGACAGAGGACACCAAACTATACAGCGTACAGAAACCTCTCCGGAACGCTGGAGAGAAGAAACTAAAAGCCAGAGACAGAGATGATCATCTGTCCTCTGTCAGAGACAGACAGCAGAGACAGGTCCTCACCCAGTCCAGGCTCAGGGAGACAACGGGACAGGTGGTCAGTGTTGGACAGGTGGTCAGTGTTGGACAGGTGAGGCTGAGACAGACACCCTTCCTCCTACAGAGTTCAACATTCAGTGAAATGAGGAGCGTTCACTTTAACCAGTTCAGCTCTGTAATGTCAGATTCTAAAGAGCGAAATGAGACGGAGGACAGATGCTGCTGCTGATGAGGACACACACACACACACACACACACAGGGTTTACTGTATATATATCAATCTAAATGTTGTGTGAATGCTCATATTACTGTGATTGTGTGCTGTCCAAAAATGTGGACAAATGATAGTTTGATGCTTTCGCAACATTTTTTATTTCATTTCAGTGAAGCGGTGACCGTGTCACTGTCACCCGTGGATCAGGAGCATTACATCAAATGAATCTCACCTGAAGGTGCGACGTAATCTGCTGCACACTATATGTAAGACTTTCTGTCTACCGACCTGGAAGGAAAAGACAGGGCCAAGCTTCACAATGAATGTTTCTATACATAAACATTGTTTCCTGAAATCTTGTCATGCCCTTTGAATTTAGTTGAATTGAATTGAGTCCCGCCTCTCATGTGACCAGTCTGAGTCACTCACAGTTAGATAGAAACACACACACACACACACACACACCTCGTGCTCACAGGACTCAGACCTGATTTACTTTTATGGTTTAAGACTTTTAAATGATGCCTCAACTCTTCGCATACTTCAAGTCACTTTTTTCCTTTTTCTTATTATTCCAACTCTTCAGCTGCTTTAAATAACGTTAATCCAGCAACACAATTCAGCTTCAGCTGTACAGCAGCCAGCAACCCCAGTAATGTTATATTGTGTCTCAATACCCCATAATAACCATGTAATCTATATCCTTTGTTTAATTGTGATGTACAAAGCTGCTGTATAAATAAACTTTAACAGGAGCCTACCATCCTGAAACCAACCTGGTTCTACACAGAACCTAAACTTTAAGAAACTAATTTGTTCAAACAGACACATTTCAGTTAAACATCATTAAAGATTAATGAAGGAAAATTAGTACCATAAAATGATCTCTTATTGTTTCTAAATGTAGCACTTCAGTTCAGATGATGTGATGAAGTGGATGTACTTGCATGATTCTTGGAATCTTTGGATTGCATCCACATGGTTGAAATAGACTAATAGTATATATATATTGCTTTAAAGCATTAGCAAAATAAATGAACTATAATGTAATGCAATGAGCTGCAGAGGTTGGATGGCACAGCGAGTTGCAGTAGTCTAGATGTGAGATGACAAGAGCCTGGACCAGAACCTGCGCCACCTCCTGGGTGAGGAATGGACGTATCCTCCTGACGTTATGGAGGATAAATCTGGAGGAGTGGGTTGTCACAGCAATGTTGGCAACCAAGGACAGCTGGTCACGTCCTGTGCCATCCAGCTATATTAGCTTTGTTAGCTCTGTCAGTGTGTATTTTGTTTGTGTGTCGTTACCTTTCTTTAACATGATGTGGTGTTGTTTGTCAGGACACATTTGTTTGATTTTTTTTTTGGTGAAGTCAGTGTGGTGTTTCTTGTGTAAAGTCTGTTTGTTTGTGTTGTGGTTACCTTTCTTGACGATGATGTCATCGATGGACTCGACCAGGTGAATCACTCCGACAGCTGAAGCTTCTCCTTTCGAGTTGGTGGCGTGACACTCGTACGATCCTTCTTCTTCTTTTGTCAGAGGGGAGATCTGAAATAAAAACACTATCAGTGATGTTGATTGTTCCAACAGGCCGCTAAAGTCATGACATCCCTTCCGGTCACTAAAGTTTTCTGTCATCAGTATTTATGAAACATTGAAACATGTTTCTGGAGTTTATTTTCCGTATTAAAGATAAATGTTCCAGATTTTTAGATTATAATTTAAATAATTTCCATCCATCCATGTTCTTCCTCTTATCCGGGTCGCGAGGGCAGCAGTCTCAGCAGAGACACCCAGACTTCCCTCTCCCCAGACACTTCCTCCAGTTCTTCTGGGGGAATACCGAGGCGTCCCCAGGCCAGCCGAGAGACACAGTCCCTCCAGCGTGTCCTAGGTCTTCCCCGGGGCCTCCTCCCGGTTGGACATGCCCGGAACACCTCCCCAGGGAGGCGTCCAGGAGGCATCCAGGACAGATGCCCGAGCCCCCTCAGCTGCCTCCTCTCGATGTGGAGGAGCAGCGGCTCTACTCTGAGCTCCTCCCGAGTGACCGAGCTCCTCACCCTGTCTCTAAGGGAGCGCCCTGCAGAGGAAACTCATTTCTGCCGCCTGTATCCGGGATCTTGTCCTTTTGGTCATGACCCAAAGCTCATCACCATAGGTGAGAGTAGGAACGTAGATCGACTGGTAAATAGAGAGCTTTGCCTTGCAGCTCAGCTCCTTCTTTACCACTACAGACCGGTACATCGGCTGCATCACTGCAGAGGATGCACCGATCCGCCTGTCGATCTCCCGCTTCGTCCTTCCCTCACTCGTGAACAAGACCCCCAAGATACTTAAACTCCTCCAATTGAGGCAGGAGCTCTCCACCAACCTGAAGGGGACAAGCCACCCTTTTCCGGCTGAGAACCATGGCCTCGGACTTGGAGGTGCTGATTCTCATCCCCACCGCTTCACACCCGGCTGCAAACCGTCCCAGTGCACGCTGAAGGTCCTGGTTTGATGAAGACATGGGAGTTGCCACCGAGGATCTTCTCAACTACCTCGGTGACCTTAGCTTGGAGAATTGACGACTCCACACCTGGGCCCTAGGACTCTGCTTCCTCAGTGGAAGACATGTCGGTGGGGTCGAAGAGATCCTCAAAGTACTCCTTCCACTGTCTGAGGATGTCCCCAGTCGTAGTGAGCAGATTCCCAGCCCAAATGTAAACAGCGTGTGCGGGGCACTGCTTCCCCCTCCCGAGGCGCCGGATGGTTTAAATCCTTTATGACTAACAAAGTTAGAGGTTCACTTTCACATCATGTAAAACTGTGTTTTCCGTGTTTATATTGTTGACCTTTTGCTGTATCTGTTACCGTCAGCACCTTGTCATGATGCCACAGGTAAGTGCCCCCTGACCCACCCTGACTCCCCCGCTGATCAGAGGGTCTCTACCTGACAGCAAGTTGATGTTAAAACAGCCTGATGGATCTCCTTCCTCTACTGTTATCCAGAAACTATTCAAAACTCATCAGTGAGCCTCACTGTTGTTCCCTCATCACCATGAACACACACACTGGAGTTTATTCTTACCCACACACACCGTCCTGCTGCCCCAAACACTCACTACAGCACCACCGGTGGATTCAGCCGCCGCTGAAAATGGTCCCTCACAAACGCACTATTTCCTCCTGTTTGTTTGATAAAAACTACAGCGAGCAGCTGATGGAGGAAATGGCCGAGCCTTTTTAAACATGAAACTATATATCTGTGAGGTGTTTTTAAAGATTTCTGTCTTCAGCAGGAACCAATGGGCTCGAAGCTGAGAGCCACAGACAGGAAGTCAGACGGAGCTGAGAGACGCACTGATGTGTTGCTGGTTTGGATCTGAACATGAAGGATTTAATTATGATAAGAAAAATAACATCAGAGTTAGACTTTAAGACATTTTCTGTGTATATATTAATATGAGGATGTGTTAATGTAAAAATGAAGGTGTGTCACTAACCAGCACCCAGCCGGTCACTTCATGTTTCTCTGGTCCTCCTCTCGTCTGAATCGCCAGGTTGTCCCTGTCACCAGGAAGAAGCTCCATCCTCTTCTTCCCACTGAGGACCTGATAAAAGACACCCCGGCATCATCACCATCTTCATCAGGACATCAGAAGACAAGAGGACTGAAACTCTGTCTGTGGCTTTGAGATTTTAGTTTTTAATAAACTGTTTGTTTCGTGTAGTCGGATTCGGTGAATCTGTAGAAACTGATGACTTCGTGTCTGATTCAGAAACCGACTGCCGCTCGTTCTTAAGTCTGCAGTAAAATTGCTTCCATTGTCTTCCTCATATGTAAGTCGCTTTGGATAAAAGCATCTGCTGAATGACTAAATGTAAATGTAAATTACAATCTGATCTAAAGTCCACAAATGTCAAACAGAGTGTGACCCTGCTGACAGACATACACCTGAGGCTGCAGGTTACATCTGAGCTCATCAGGAGAAGGGTTTGTCTCTTTTTAACCCTCTGAGTTCTTCAATAACTTCACATTATTACATTTTTATTAATTAGTCATAACAAAAATATCATCACATGAATGTTAAACAAGTTCTATGAATATTCATTAAAATGCAGTTTTATAAAGCAGTGACAAAAACATCAATATCTGTATATATTTTCATATCTGTATCTTTTCTTCAGCGCTCTGATGTTTGTGACCAAAGTTTGCAATCCTGAGAACAACTATTCAATTCAAATCAATTTTATTTATAAAGCCCAATTTCACAATTTGCCTCAAAGAGCGTTACTATGTGTACAACATATTACACCCTCTGTCCTTAGACCCTCGATTAGAATAAGGAAAAACTACCCTTTGAACAGGGAAAACAATGATAGAAACCTCAGGAAACTAAAAACCTTTTAGTTTCAGACTGTTGTCCTGTTGCTTATATCTGTCTGTGCTTCTGTTGTTTTTTGTGAAGCTGTTTTTTACTTTAATCTACTTATTTACTGTTGCTCAGGTTTGCCCTTGCTTGTGTTTGTTGTGAATAAATGAAGTTTGTTTGTTGTAAGATATTTGTGTTTTTGTATATCAAATGATTTCATCAATCTGAGAGTGAAACATGATTAATAAACCTTCTGACCTCCATCGTTCTGTTCCTGTAGTTGAAGATTCAAGTTTCTCAGCAGTGAAACAGTTAAACTTTTTATCTACAGATTTATTTCCCATTTTATATTTTCAGGTGGAGCTCAACAGACTCATTGTTTCTACAAACAGCAGGAAACAGGAAATCAGCAGAAGCAGGAAGACGGACGGAGAGCCGAGACGCTGCAGCTCAGAGAATCACATCTTTATATTTTATTCTGCCTGACTGTAAATTCTGAAGATAATATTTATATTTATAAAATATTTCAGGTGAAATTGGCAGAAAGAGAACATGTGGAGTTTTCATCTTTTCTCTTCACATTTTAAATCCAACATGATTACTATTTAAAGAAATCTCATTTGAAAGTAACTGATGAGCTGCTGAATGTCTGAGTGATGACAGTTAAAACTCACTCTCTTCCAGGTGAGGACAGGTGTGGGCACGCCCACCGCCTCACAGCTCAGGTACACCTGAGAGCCGCTCACGTTGTAGACCTCACCTGGAGGACTGACGATGACCGGAGCTGCAGACAGACCGAGACAGACAGGTCACGTACAGTCAGTAAAATTACACATAATTAACATGAAGTTTGGTTGCAGAGAAGTTTCCACATCAGTCTGAAACAGGATGAAAACAGGTCGCAGGAATCCCTCAGAGACAGTAAATCCTCTGTGACCTCAGAGGAATTCAGTTTGCTCTGAGCGTGCTCAGAGTGGGTTTTCATGTAGAAAGGAATTCAGTGTTGTTAGAGGGATGAAGGTGGATTATCATCACTCACTGTCTGTTACTGTCAGTGGGTTAAGCAGGAACATGTTCAACTTCATTTCAACCATAAAAACACATATAATATATATCTATATATAGATATATATTATATGTGTTATGTTATGTGTTAGCAAAAATGGGCATCAGCTGAGGGTGTCGATCAGCACAACGAGACAGAACAGACAGGAAGGTGTTCAGGCGGCCGTAAACCAGCACAAGCTGCAGTGTTCAGGAATCATCAACAGGTCAAAGGTTACGATGGAGCCTTAAATGTGTAGTTTTGGGTAGTTTTAGTGTTCAGACTTATGGCCAATGAGCAGCTGTTGAATGTTTACCTTTTTCAAAATAAATGAAAGAATTTTATTTTCAAAAGTTGTTTTCCCTCCTGTACAGACAACGTACCGTACGTTTCCCCCAGATGTACGAAATTTGGGTGGAATCATCTGTAGATGTAAAAAAAAGCTTCTTGGAGCCACACCCTAACCCAACAGGAAGTCAGCCATTTTGAATATAAGGTGCCATTTACAGGCTTCTACTTAATGACCGGCTTTAAATCTGGGCACTGCAATCTAAAGTCCGTTGTGACGCTAAATTGCGGACATTATTACGTTTTCACAGGCGGCGTTGCAGTTTAGTAAGTGTGCTTCACATCATCAGATCTTTTCCAAACTTCACAAGCGTGATAAGAGTCATTTAAAAGGTTAACTTGGATTTTATTGTGTGATCTACACTTGCTACAGGCAGCACGTGTATGGTTAACGCATGCTCTCTAGCGCCGCCTAGTGGACGCAGGAAGTGATATTTAACTCCCCACTAAAATGGGTGGAGCGGGTGGAGAAAAGTGTCAGGTGTGTTGTGTGATAAAAGAGTCTCAGCAAGAATGAAAGGAAAGGTGTTCAAGACGGTGGTGAGAGCAGCGATGTTGTACAGCTTAGAGACAGTGGCACTGAAGAAAAGACAAGAGGCAGAGCTGGAGGTGGCAGAGCTTAAGATGTTGAGGTTCTCTTTGGGAGTGACGAGGACGGACAGGATCAGGAACGAGTCCATCAGAGGGACAGCTCATGTTAGATGTTTCAGAGATAAAGCCAGAGAGGCCAGATTGAGGTGGTTTGGACACGTTCAGAGGAGAGACTGTGAATATATTGGTAGACGGATGCTGAGGTTGGAGCTGCCAGGCTGGAGGTCTAGAGGAAGACCAAAGAGGAGATTTATGGATGTAGTGAGAGAGGACATGAAGTTAATTGGTGTGAGTGAAGAGGATGCAGAGGACAGGGTTAGATGGAGGCGCATGATTCGCTGTGGCGACCCCTGAAAGGGAACAGCCCAAAGGAGAAGAAGAAGACTAAAAGAGCTGCGTTCATTGAACAGATTCGGGCTTTTGGTGAACTGAACGTATAAGTTCGCAATAAATGCACGTGAGCGTCGTCAATTTCCGCGAGAGTTAACAGATCACGCTCGGCCTTTTACGGCACCGGTGTTTTGGGTCAGAATCTCATGAGTCACCGATTTTTGAAGGCTGAAGCATCCGACCAGTCTTGGGAAACAGCTGCGAGTGAATGATGATCACAAGAAATCATTAACATGGAAAGTTCCTCCACCCAAGTCAAACTCAGGATTTTGTAAAAGAACAAAACCGGAAAAAATGAACCTGTTCTGGTCTTTGTGAACTTGCTCAACACTGATCTTAATCTCACCTGTCTATCTCAGTCTCACCTGTATATCAGACTCACCTGTGGCGCAGCGGCCCTTGTTCTGGATGAGGATAGGTTCTTTGCCCTCAGTCTCGGCTGTCAGGCTGGCGCGCTTCAGTGCGCAGCCGCTCCTATAAGTCACTCCGTCGGTTCCACAGACCTCGTAGCTGCTCTTACAGGCGCAGACTCCGAGCTTGTTCTTCTTGTCTTCATTGCTTTTGACGCACTCCAGTCCGGAGCCGCAGCGGCGCGCTGCCGCGCGGCGGCCGCCGCACAGCTCTCCCTCAGCAGCGGCGCACACCGAGCAGCAGCCGCAGAAGTCCTGCAGTGAGCCGGCAGGGCAGCCCTCCCCTGGGAGAGGAGCGCACTGAGCCGGGTCACACGGTCCGCAGCCCGGACCCGCCGACACCCGGACCGGTATGACCGAGAGCATCGACACAACCGGAACCAGACGCAGAAAGATCGAGAAAAACCTCATGATGGTCTGATGGAGATCTCTGATGTGAACTCTGCTGGTCTGAACTGTGTCACGGTCCAAACACACTGAGATCTGATCTGCAGACTGTGAGCTGTTTAAAGCTGCTGACTCCGCCTCACAGAGACCAAGACCTGATCCCAGACCTGCTCTCAGGAGTTAGGGTAGGAGAAACAACATCGACTGATTGAATAATATTACAAAATAATAATCATTTAAATAAATTCTGAATAATAAGGTCAGAATGATTAAAAATCCTGTTTAGCCACATGATTTAAAACTTCTGCTTCATTAATAATCACATTAATGATTAAGTTTCCTGCTGCTGTTGATCAGTGGACTCCTCACAGTTTGTATTTTAAATCTTTATTATATTCAATATTTACACAGTGGTTTCCTGTTACTGAGCTTCATAGTGACAACTGAAGAAAAAGAGTTTACTACCCTGACAGATGCTAATTAACATTGTAATAACTAGTAACTAGAAAAATAATTTGGGATAAAAGAAAACAAACAAAAAAAGTCTCCAACTAATCAATTGAGTAGAAAACAAACAGAACAAGATTTTTACACTTTTAACAAATCAACTTTTTTATTGTTAAACTGTAACATCAGATTAAACTTTTGCACTAAACTGAAGATAACGTATCAGTGTGACGTCTAAAAATAATAATGAATTTAATCTGGACAATATCAACATAACAGATCAAACATTGATGACTTTAATTAGAAAATGTAAAACTTCTGGATGAATATTGTATTATTAGATTCTATTAGTGTTAGCATTCTGATTCTATTGATCCCTGTGGAAAGCAAATCCCCAGTTTTACTGATTTATATGAAAACAAAATGTCAGATTGTTACTGAAAGTCACAGCAGAGGAGTTACATTATTCACAGTGACTCATTTTAACTGTTAGAATTAAACTAAATTAATTTTCATAATTTCTACCTTTTTAATTGGGATTTTTATGGCAGTAATGAGCCTCCATACTTTTCACTCTGACCTCAGTTTTCTTTCACTGTGAAAAAGTTTCAGCATTAGCCACTGATCTACTGAGGAAACAGATCCTGCCAGGTCCCTGCGCTCTGCAGACGAACAGCGTCTGGTGCTACCATGGCAACAAGGAACAGGATCCCTCTGGAGCACCTTCTCTGGATCCG
>CM022490.1:30779881-30791296 GCA_011952105.1 Coreoperca whiteheadi | reverse complement strand
AGCTTCTTTAATGATAAAAGTTTGACTATTAGAGAGATAATTAATCACGTCCTGCCCTCAGCTGGTGCCAACCGATTTTCAAGCATAGAGGCGTTGGAGGGAGCTGTGAAACCTGATGTGTACTTGGACTGCTTCTCTCCTGTCGACTTTATTCAACTAACGTCGACAATTTCTTCATCTAAGCCTTCGACCTGTCTCTTAGACCCAATTCCAACTAGGCTGCTTAAAGATGTTCTACCATTAGTTAGCACGTCTTTTGTAGATATGATCAATTTGTCTTTACTGACAGGTTATGTACCACAGTCTTTTAAAGTAGCTGTTATTAAACCTCTCCTTAAAAAGCCCACACTCGATCCAGGGCTTTTAGCCAACTATAGACCTATATCTAACCTTCCCTTTATCTCTAAGATCCTTGAAAAAACTGTTGCTAATCAGTTATGTGACTTTCTAAATAACAATAGTATATTTGAGGATTTCCAGTCAGGTTTTAGAGTGCATCATAGCACAGAAACAGCACTGGTGAAAATTACAAATTACCTTTTAATTGCATCAGACAATGGACTTGGTCTCTGTACTTGTCTTGCTAGATCTTAGTGCTGCATTCGATACCATTGACCATCAAATTCTATTACAGAGACTGGAACATTTAATTGGAATTAAATCAACCACGTTAAGCTGGTTCAAATCCTATCTATCAGACCGATCTCAGTTTGTTTATGTTAACGATGAATCATCTGAGCACACCAAAGTTAGTCACGGAGTTCCGCAAAGTTCTGTGCTTGGACCACTTCTATTTACTTTATATATGCTTCCTTTGGGCAATATTATTAGAAAGCACTCCATAAAGTTTCATTGTTACGCAGATGATACCCAGTTATATTTATCGATTAAGCCAGATGAAACTGATCAGTTAGTTAAACTTCAATCATGCCTTAAGGACATAAAAACCTGGATGACCAGAAATTTTCTGATGTTAAACTCTGACAAAACTGAAGTTATTGTACTTGGCCCCGAACGCCTCCGAGACTCACTGTCGGCAGATCTAATTGCTCTAGAGGGCACTGCCCGGGCCTCCAGCACCTCTGTGAGGAACCTAGGAGTTATCTTTGATCAGGATCTATCCTTCAACTCCCACATGAAGCAAACCTCACGGACTGCCTTTTTTCACCTACGTAACATTGCAAAAATGCATTTGTTACTTCAAGGCTGGATTACTGCAATTCCATATTATCAGGCAGCCCGAAAAAGTCCCTTAAGATTCTCCAGTTGATTCAGAACGCTGCAGCACGCGTACTGACAGGAACTAGGAAAAGAGATCATATTTCTCCAATATTATCTTTTCTGCACTTTCTTCCCTGTGAAATCCAGAATAGCATTTAAAATCCTTCTCCTCACCTATAAAGCTCTTAATGGTCAGGCACCGTCGTATCTTACAGAGCTCATAGTGCCTTATTACCCCACTAGAACACTGCGCTCTCAGAATGCAGGGCTACTTGTGGTTCCTAGAGTCTCCAACAGCAGAACGGGAGCCAGAGCCTTCAGCTATCAAGCTCCTCTCCTGTGGAATCAGATCCCAGTTCAGGTTCGGGAGGCAGACACCATCTCCTCATTTAAGAGTAGGCTAAAGACTTTCCTCTTTGATAGAGCTTATAGTTAGGGCTGGCTCAGGTGAACCTGAACCATCCATTAGTTATGCTGCTATAGGCCTAGACTGCCGGGGGACTTCCCATGATGCACCTCTCTCTCTTCACCTCTGTCCTCCTCTCCATCCGTATGCATTCTCATCCCATAAATGCATGTCACTAACTCGACTTCTTCCCTCTCCCGGAGTTTTGTGCTTTGTCGTCCGTCTCTTCTTTCTTACTGTCACTTTCAGCAGGTATTTCAGTGTCCGGAGATGTATCTGGATCTGTTACTATGGCGACCTGCTGGGGCAGTGTTGCTGTGTCTATGGTGCAGGGGACGAGTGGCTCGGGTCCTGCTCGTTGGGCTCCACCTGGAGCTGCTCGGTTGTCATGGCTGTATATGTTATGATTTGTCTGCTATGAATCTATTCTGTACTTACGACATCTACTTCCTGTCTGTCCGTCCTGGGAGAGGGATCCCTCCTCTGTTGCTCTTCCTGAGCTTTCTAACATTTTATTCCTGTTAAAAGGGTAGTTTTTCCTTAATCGAATCGAGGGTCTAAGGACAGAGGGGGTCGTATGTTACAGATTGTGAAGCCCTTTGAGGCAAATGTGATTTGTGATATTGGGCTGTAGAAATAAAATTTAATTTAATTTACATTTACATTTAGTCATTTAGCAGACGCTTTTATCCAAAGCGAGGAAGACAATGGAAGCAATATAACAACACAAGGTAACAAAAAGCATAAGTGCATCAAAAAACGAGTCTGATTAAAGCCCAGCACAGGATACAAAGCTGAGGATAGGAAGGGGGTTTTTTGTTTGTTTTTTTTGAGCAGAGGTAGAAAGCAAGAAGAAGTCAGTGATGGTCAGTAAGATGTTGACGCAAGAGGTGCGTTTTCAAGTGCTTTTTAAAGGTGGCTACAGAATCTGCTGATCTTGTAGAGGCAGGCAGATCATTCCACCAATGTGGAACGGATCCAGAGAAGGTGCGTGAGAGTGATTTTATTCCTTTTTGGCATGGTACCACCAGACGTTCGTTTGCAGGGCGCAGGGACCTGGCAGGAGCGTAGGTCTGTATGAGCAAGCAAAGATATGTTGGTGCAGAACCAGTGGTGGTCTTGTAGGCCAGGAGCATCGCTTTGTACTTGATGAGGGCGACGACAGGGAGCCAGTGTGACCTGATGAAGAGAGGGGTTACGGCGCTCTCTTCGGCTCATTGAAGAGCCGCCGCGTTCTGGATCATCTGCAGAGGTTTGGTTGTGCAAGCAGGGAATTGAATATTATATATTTGGTGTTTTATTTTAACCCTTCATAAAGCACTTTGTAATCACTGATTATGATATGTTCTATTTAAATAAACTGTATTATTATTTTGTTATCTATAAATGACCTGACCTGTCTGTCTCTCTGCCTGTCAGACATACAGACAGGTGGCAGCATGTCACCCCCTGCAGGAGGTGAAGCTCACTACACCCACAGTAAGTGTGCTGCCGCTGGTGTATTCGGAACCCCTAGAAACTAAAATTAGGTCAGTCTAATCCAACAGTCCTGTAATAAATCCTCCTCATGAAGGTGATAATGTTCAATATACAAAGAAGTTTTTCTGTTATTTAGTCCACCCTCATTCATATAAATGGGGTGGACAAAATAATAGAAACATAGCAGCACAAATGACAGCCCGGATCAGGACAAACTGAACCTTCGCGAAGGAGGATTCATTACATGGCTGTTGGATTAGACTGACTTAGATTTAGCAGGTGTTCCTAATAAACTGGACACAAAGCGTAGCTGTGACCTGAAGGGGATCAGTTTCTGGTTTAATTGAAAGTTTTTAGGTTAATTGATTAGCTGATTGACAGAAGGTTAATCTGCAACTTTTTGAATAAAAGTTTCAAACAAAACTGCTGAACATTAGCTGCTGTCGGTTTCGCCTGCGTGTCAGATGTTTTCTGTCTGTTTGAAAAAGTCAACATTAATCAAACTTTGGGCCGTTATGTTTTACATTTTTCACTGCTTTCTCAGACTAATCAATTTATTGACAGCTGTATAGACTAATTAATAAGTTAATTGTTGATCAGACTAATTAAAATATAGTTGAAGCTTAAGTTAACCCTTCCCTTCCCTCGTGTCTCCCTTCACTCACCTTGGCGATGATGACCATCTGGTAGGCAGCGAGCGGCAGAGTGATGAGTGTCCTGACCGACAACGTTGCCACAACGATGCTCAGCCACCATGGCAGCCCGCTCACCTGCTGCACACTCACCAGGAAGTGTTCACACAGGTGTACCGGAGCTGAGTCCAAGAGGCCACTGTACCAGCCGGCTGCACCATCATCACCACTGACACCTGAGAGCCTCCTGACACCTGATGGCGTCCCCAGACCTGACAGCATCCCGACACCTGACAGGGTCCCGACACCTGACGGCGTCCCGAGAAATGACAGCATCCCGACACCTGATGGCATCCCAACACTTGACAGCGTCCTGAGACCTGACGGTGTCCTGACAGGCAACGTGTGACGGCGGACTGCAGAGAGTCCAGCAGATGGAGATGCATAGCATTTGTGAACAGGTGGAGGTGATTTCCTGTTGAATGCATCAGAACGAACTCCTCGTACAGGATGCTGCAGGAGGCGGAGCTGCAGGACGGCAGACCTCGCCAATCCCCCCAAACTCAGCATGGTGACCCCCCCTGAAACATGAAGAGACAAACAGGACTGCGGATTAAAGAAAAGTTTATGATCCTGAAACTAAAGAAAACAAAGGATCAGTGAAGAAGAAGTTTAATATCTTCACAGAGTCCTGAACCTAAACAGAGTCCAAGACAGATGACACAGTCATCAACTGTGCTGGTAACCAGTCAGTGAGCTAAACTTCAAGCCTTAAGGACATAAAAACCTGATGTTAAACTCTGACAAAACTGAAGTTATTGTCCGTGGCCCCGAACACCTCCGAGACACAATATCAGTAGATATAGTAACTCTAGAGGGCACTGCCCTGGCTTCCAGCACATCTGAGGAACTTTGGAGTTATCTTTGATCAGGATCTATCCTTTAACTCCCACATGAAGCAAACCTCAAGGACTGCCTTCTTTCACCTACGTAACATTGCAAAAATCAGGCACTTCCTGTCTCAAAATGATGCAGAAAAACTAGTCCATGCATTTGTTACTTCAAGGCTGTATCTTACAGAGCTCATAGTGCCTTATTACCCCACTAGAACACTGCGCTCTCAGAATGCAGGGTTTCTTGTGGTTCCTAGAGTCTCCAAAAGTAGAATGGGAGCCAGAGCCTTTAGCTATCAAGCTCCTCTCCTGTGGAATCAGATCCCAGTTTGGGTTCGGGAGGCAGACACCATCTCCTCATTTAAGAATAGGCTGAAGACTTTTCTCTGTGATAAAGCTTATAGTTAGGGCTGGCTCAGGAGGGTCCTGAACCATCCCTTAGTTATGCTGCTATAGGCCTAGACTGTCGGGGGACTTCCCAGGATGCACCTCTCTCCTCTCTCCACCTGCTGGATCTGTGCTGCTGTCTCTGTGGTGGGAGGGGGGGCGAGTGGCTCGGGTCCTGCTCGGTGGGCTCCACCTAGAGCTGCTCAGTTCCGTCCTCGTTACTTGTATTTTACAACCTACATTTTGTCATAATTGTTGATACTTTGATCTTCTGTTGTGAATCTATTCGGTACATACAACATGTACTTCCTGTCTGTCTGTCCTGAGAGGGATCCCTCCTCTGCTGCTCCTCTGAGGATAGAGTCATATGTTACAGACCGTGAAGCCCTTTGGTTGTGATTTGTGATGTTGCGCTGTAGAACTAAAACTGACTTGACAGTTCAACAGAGACCAGCACAGACTAGAGTACAGTTAAATGAGTGTCGATATGATCAGAGCTGTTTTATATCTCAGTTAAACTAAAACTAATGCAGCAGAGTTTCAGTAGTTTCTGTAACAACTTGTCTGTCGGACAAGACATCTTTATGTAATAGTGGATATTCGATGGGTGAGGAATGAGCCGCCACGAACCTCCAGAGTCTGTTGGAGGGACAAACGCCGTCTGTCCAACCTGAAGGAGACAGTTCATGTTCTGTCAGTCTGATGCAGGTGGCGGTGCAGAGCGTCGTCCAGCACGTCGGTCCAAAACCTTCCACAGGTGTGAAACTGACCTGAGATCTGGTGGCTGTGAAGGCCGGAGCTTTTTATTCACGTCATGTTTGTCCTCAAACGGCTCAGAGAGCCCTGCAGCACCGGAGCTGCTCTGCTATTCAGGCGTTTCCCTCAGTTCCCCTGTCTGTACATAATGTATGTATATAGAGTATATATGTATATAAAGTATATGTGTATATAAAGTATACGTGCATATAAAGTATATATGTGTATATGTATATAAAGTATACGTGTATATAAAGTATATACGTGTATATAAAGTATATACGTGTATATGTATATAAAGTATACGTGTATATAAAGTATATACGTGTATATGTATATAAAGTATCCGTGTATATAAAGCATATACGTGTATACGTATACAGTAGGGATGGGAAGATGAACCGATATGTATCGATACGCCGTCATGCGCGTGCACGATGCGAGTGCATCGGTAGAGCAGCAGAGGATGAATGAAATTTTGTAAGAAAATCGAGATGCATCGGTTTTTGTGAGATACAGCTTATCCTTTTATTACAGAATGTATTTCTTTATTTATTAATAAGTGTTGTCAACCTGTTTTTTGCACATAATTTAATCGACCTACATAAAGCAGGCCTAAGCAACGGACTTGCGGATGTGTGTACACTACAAATTAATGTATCATCTGCGCGGATGAAGCCAGTGATGCGCCCAAAGCTAATTGTCAGGAAGCGCGAGGAGTAAGCAAAACAAACATGTCGGACGGCGAGATAATTTATCCTCCACTGAATTTTAAATCTAAAGTTTGGGAACACTATGGATTTTACAAGAAAGACTGATGACTTGACAAGACAGATGTAATTTGTAAAATGTGGCGCGCATCTGTAAAATAAACACCTCCTCCATATCTTGGAGCTTCGTTATAAGATACCAAATCGAAAGCTATTCTCCGATAAACAGATTCCTGCCCTGTACGACAAGGTCAGAAGAGTGATAGAGGAGTCTCTGCACAAAGCCCAAAGAGTTGCTGTAACAGTGGACGGCTGGACATCGTGCGCTACAGCATCATATGTAACGGTCACAGCACACTACATAGATGACGGATGGGTTCTCAAAAACCACGTTCTGCAGACCAGAGTGTTCAGGGAGGCTCACACAGGGAATAATCTAGCCTTTTTTCTTCAGGATGTTTGCCGCGAGTGGAAGATTAAAGAGAAGAGCCCTGCGTTAGTCACAGATGACGCCAGAAACATGATCCTGGCTGGTGCCAAGATGGACCCACATGTGAGATGCATAGCCCACACATTGAACTTCTGGCATCTCAAAACGCCTTAAAGGTGGACAGTGTCTCTGAGCTGGTGGTGAAAGTTAGGAAGCTTGTCTCTTTTTTGCACAAAAGCCCCAAGGCAACTGAAGTTCTGCGTGAAATACAGACCCAGTTACACCTGCCCAACCACAAGCTCATCCATGACGTTTCTACCAGATGGAACAGTACCCTCAGCCTGCTGCGCTGAACACCCTGCTGTCCAGGAAGATATAGAGGCGTGAGGCTATGGCCAGTTTGACAGAAGATGATATGACACTGTTCCCAGAGATCATCAAATTAATGTCACCTCTGAAAGTGGCAACCACACTCCTCAGTGAGGAAAAAAATCCCACCATCCCCATTATATAGCCAATGCAAGCCAAATTACAGAGACAATTCCAACGAGATACATTTAGTCATTTAGCAGACGCTTTTATCCAAAGCGACTTACATATGAAAACATTCATAAACCGAAGACGCAGCTTCGGGAGCATTATGGGGTTCAGTATCTTGCTCAAGGATGCTTCGACGCATGGCTGGGGGATCGAACCACTGACCTTCCGATTGGAGCCTCACAGATGAGATGAGAGTGATCTAGAGGTTATTTCCCATATGAAAGACAGATTCAGGCAGGACTTTGATGGCCATTATCCATATCTTGAAGGCACTCTCCCCTGTGCCTCAGCACTTGACCCGCGTTTTAAAGACCTGGCTTTTCAGTGATGCCAAGGATATGGATTTCATGAAGATAACAACAGAGGTGGTACAGATGAATGGAGAGGTAAGAACATTTAAAGTAAGATCGTTATTGCACGTTAGAACTAATAATATATGAATTATTTGACATGTTTATGCATTTTTTAGGAACAGGCCCGTGACACAGCAATGCCGAATGAAGTCCAGGCAACAGGCACATTGGAAGAGGACCAGACAGCTGAAACAGAATGCGACAAAAGCCCTTCCAAAGAGGAAAACACAGGTTGGTTTAAATGGAGACAATGCCAAAAAATGTACACAAGTAAGTAGTGAAGATGCAATATAGTCAAGCAATTTTCAGATTGTAAATTAAAGGAATTTTTTTAGCACAACTGATGAGCCTCTCCTCTGCCCTCTTCTGTAGATGACGCCCCTCCAAAGAAAAAGACTGCCATGGACCAGATGTTTGGAGATTTCCTGGGTGTAAGAACACCAGCAAAGACCATTAGGGAGAAAGCTAAGGATGCAATCTTAAAATATAGAGAGAGGGACACTCTCGGTTTGGATGGGGATGTGTTGCAGTGGTGGAGACTGCAAGTAGATCTTCCACTACTATCAGCTTTAGCAAAGCGATATCTGTCCATCCCAGCAACAAGCGTACCAGCTGAAAGAGTTTTCAGCAGAGCTGGAGGCGTAGTTACAGCTCAGCGTAGCTTGCTTCACCCTGATCATGTTGATCAGTTGATATTTCTGAAGAAAAACCTTTAACTGAAGGTGACTGACCAATGTGCACTATTCTAAAAGTCCACAAGGTGTCCTCCTGTTTGCTTTAAGGAATTTTATTTAATTTTTATTTTATTTTATTAGCCTGTTTACAGTGACATTGATGTGTCAAACTAAAAGCAGCATAACACTGCTAGTTCATGATGTGAAGTTTTTAATATTCAGTGGCAAAATATATCTTTGTAAAACTTACTTTCATAGTTGAAAAGTGAAATCACAATTCATATTGTGCAATGGTAAACCTTCTTTCTGTTGAAAGGGTGCAAATATATTTTTCTTTAGTATATATTGCACTTATACGTTCTGTTTATCTTGGAAATACTTAAATAATATGTGGCATGTGTTCTAAAATGGCCCTCTACAGTAAACCGACACTCAGGCTCTGAGAGAAAAGCCAGTTTGTAAAAAAGTCTTGGTTTTTTTCATGGTTAATAAATAATCAGACTAATTCAATGGCACCGCATCCTCTTTCACGGCACCACATAAACTTGATCTAATTAGCTGGTGCTGAATTATCACATCGTATCGTGATACGGTGTGAATCGTATGGTATTGCTTCGTAGAACGCCACACATGTATCTTAAGATATCGGATACTGTGTCTCGAGATGCGTAGCGGCTCTGCATTATACCTTAGATGCCCAACCCTAATATACAGACACAGAGTCGATGGTCTCAGTGAGATTATATTCACGTTTAGAGAATCTGGCTTATTTTTGACTTTTACTGAGGTTTTTGGACTTCTTTGCTTGTTTTTCCTTGAGTCTCAGTCGCAGCTCGTACTGCCAAAGTTTCTGTTTCTCTACAACGTTTCATTTTCAATACAATCAAAGAAAAAGGACATTTAACCAGTAAAATGTTTTTCCTGTACCCACGCATAACCTGTGGAAGGTGCACGAGACCCCGCAACACGCTCAGTCAGTGCCCTATAACGTTCACAATAAAACCTCAGCCTACCTGTGTGACGTCAGCCGTCAGGTGACCTGTGCCCAGGTCTCTGCTGTGTAAACTCCGCGGTTCAGAAACCCTTAAACCCTGATTTTATTCTCTGTTCTTTCACCTTCATCTCTCCATCCACCGGCGCCACAGCGTCCCACACATATGACGTCACACTGTTTACCATCGCGTGCCGGGTAAATGTGACGTCTTAGAGATACTGTAAAAAATAACTTATGTAAATAAAAACAATATAAATTGATTAATTTTAAAAATAAAAACGTCGTTTATCTTTCAGAGAAAACAGCAAATAATCAGCTGATAGAAGATTTACCGGAAGCTTTCGCCCAGAATCAAACCGGAAACAGACCTTCACAATAAAGTAATGAATGAACGTGTAGAGGCCCATACGTGTATTCAGAAATGTCAGATATGGTCAATGTCATTATAATTAGGGGCAAATGTCACATTTATGTATGTAAGTGGAAAAGCAGAAACCCTCACTGAGTTGTTTAAGTACTAAAACGGTATTTTCCTTCTTTACTAACCTTATCTGATACACATGAGTCAATGCAAACGTTGTGTCAGACGGTGGCCCCATGTCTGGGGTTTGGGGAGTGACCAAATAATTGGCTCTGCTGCAAATGTAATTTGTGTTTGAGTATAAAATATAGATCTGATATGCCTTGACGTGGCTCTGAAGATGCCTCGCACTGTAGCCTACGTGTGTGAATATATCTGTGGGTGTGTGTATGTATGTGTGTGTGTGTATGGGTAGGGATGGGTGAATATGGATATAAACATGTGTGTATAGATACAGTCTGCTCACTACATGTACCTGTTGTTTATACTCAGTTTCTTTTATTATTATATTTTTTACATAGTTTCATGTATCACTGTATCTATTATTTAGTGTTGACATCGCCTTTCAAATCATACTTTGTAGGATACCAATTAAGATTCCTACTTGAATTTGTAATTGTTCTAAATAAAGTTTAAACATTTTTTTAAAAAGTACGTGGATAAAGATGGACGACATGTCAGCTCCCCAAAGGTGAAGCAAGGACACCCGGGTCGCCCCCTGGTGGCTGGCTGCGGTACGGGTCATAAGCCCCGCCCCCCCCGTTAGCGATCAGCCACCTTAAAAACTCCAAGTTCACGTCACAGAAATGTTTCCAAGGTGTTTCTGTCAGTTCAGGTCGTCACGCTGATGTTTGTTCACGAGCATCTGATATGTTTGGTTCTAATGAGTTCTCGGATGCTATAAAAAGGGGGTTTCAATGGTCAGTTAATTTCTTCAAAAGCAAAATGTGTGCTTTTTAAAGTGATATAAATGTATTCCTGTAATGAATCCCTCAACCAGAAGCTTTATTTATTGAATGTAACATTTTTAAGGCAGACCATTAACATCAAACATGAAGCAGTCTGTGCTGTTGACAACAACACAAACAAAACAAAGATACTTTGTCCTGCGGAACTTGAATTATCCAAAGTGGAAGAAATATTCAAACCCTTTACTTAAGTTCAAGCAGCAAAGCAAGAAAATACTCCATTCCAGGTAAAGTTTAAAAAACAAAGTAAAAGTACAAAAGTCTTATCAGCCAAGTGTACTTAAATTATAAAAACGCTCGTTACATAGCACAATGAGTTAACCTGACATACTGGATCATTACTACTGATGCACAAATGTGAAAAAAAGCCTTTTCATTTCGGCGCTGGTCGACCTGGAGGTCATTTCACATACCGTGTGTACTGTTGGGCAGTTTAATTGATTGAAATGCATCATATTTTATAAACCTGTCACATGTTTAGTGTGTACAATCTGAATGTAGAAAGAGCACAACAGATGCAGTGTTTGCTTTGAGGATGCTGATGGAGAAGTACAGAGAAGGTCATAGGGAGTTGCATTGTGTCTTTGTAGATTTAGAGAAAGCGAATGACA
>CM022490.1:30741924-30753651 GCA_011952105.1 Coreoperca whiteheadi | reverse complement strand
AAACACACTTACAGTTCTTGTAGGCTTCAGATGCTAAATTGCTTCTCCTAGTAGTACACTGACAGACCTTCAGTACTACGAGACTCATTGACTCAAATACTCAAAGTAGTTCAGGTTTACCTGCTGAAATCTGTCTCCATGGAAACGCAGGTGTTAGTTCAGAGGTGTTTGTGCGCACTGACCAACATTAGTAGTCCGGTCTAAATCTAACCCGCGTCCTTCTCAGACCAGCGTAACCAGTAAACCTGACCCAGACGGCGCTCTTAAGGTGTGCAAAGACTCTGATGAGGAGTGGACTCACCTGAGCCCCAGAGAGGTCGACCCCTCCACCGGAGAGCTACAGTCCCTCCAGTGTGGGAACCAGGACCCCGACCAGGGCCCCCCGCCGGGACAGCAGGGTCCAACGGGTCTGAGGGAAGCTGCTCTTTACCCTCACCTGCCTCAAGGTAAGACCACATCCTATCCCTGATCTGTTAAACTCTTGTGAACGACGTCCCTGCTGACCTCAGGTACCTGTCCCCCCCCACAGAGGCAGACCCCCACCTGGTGGAGTCTCTGTCTCTCATGCTGTCGATGGGTTTCACCGATGAAGGCGGCTGGTTGACTCGTCTCCTTCAGGCCAAAAACTTCGACATCGGCGCCGCGCTTGATGCCATCCAGTATGCCAAACAGCCCCGCCCACACCAGCCCTGATGATGTCATCGCGATGTCACCACTGACATCTATACTAAACCAATAACATCTCACCATGATTTATGCTACAGTCCGATGTTCCTGTTTCCTGTAATCTGAGTTTATAATCTGCCAGCATGAATCAATACTTTGACTCATTGATTGTTTCTACGCCTTTATTTTCACGTTGCTGTTATGTGTAAGTCTGAACAATAAAAACATGAAGAACTGATCCTGTCCGACTGCTTAAACTATTGGTCTGAACAAATATCAAACTGACGTTTACACTCTTAATTTTTACTACAGATTAATAAATCTGTTAATCAGAAACAGGGTTAGGTCATGGATTGTTTAGAACCTCTCAGCAGGGGGCGGGGCCTGGTGAGGGGCAGGGTCGGGCTGGCTCCACCCACTGCCCAGCACTCACTGGGAGGACGGCTGGTTCTGGTCGTGGCCGAGGGTCCAACGGGTTCCATCGCCGGATTGGACCAGTTTGACTGCAGACAGAAGACGTCAGAAGGTTGTTTAGAGGAACAGTTCAACATGTTCTGGATCCTCTGTTCTTCCAATTAAACCTTAGAGATTTAAAGGAACAGTAAAATACGAAGAAGAACCGGAAAGTTCTTTTACCTCGGTTCTGTCTGATACAGTTGAAAGATTTAAAGGAACAGTCCAACATTCAATAAGCCCTCTTGTTCTCAGACCCCTGTCTTTGGGGGTTTGTAACACCTGTGCCTGACTGCTGTGACATCATCATCGACAGATGCAGTCAGAGGACTGTCTAACAGACTCACTGCCTCCGACATTTTATACAAATTATACTAACGGCAGAAGTACGATTTCTCGGTCGCAGGTTGTAAACACACGCTTCAACTTTGGCCCCTCCCCAACGAGCGAGAAAAAGACCTGTATGCAATGACGGTTTCAAGGAGGTTACGTTCTAAAGCAGCCAAAGCGAGGCTTCATCCTGCACACGGACAGAGAGCAGAGGCAGTGATGTCGCCACGCTGTTATTGGCTGGTGCCAAGCATCAACCTCCAGCAACAAGGGCAGGCTGCAGCGTATCATTCGCTCTGCTGAGAAGATGATGGCTGCGATCTTCCTTCCCTGCGGGACCCTGAGGCGAGCAGGAAGGATCGTGGCCGACCCCGCCCACAGACACGCCCCTTCAGCCTGCCAACACCGACGCCACAGACGCCGGTTCTTTCCTCAACAGACCCCCACCTGAACGTTTGGCTTAAAGGCTTAAAGTCACACATAATTCAGGACGCTTTGAGCGACAGGTGGGCGAGCCGCTCGCTTCAGCTGCACCTAACGATTATTTCTTTGATTAGTCAATTAATCTAACGACTAATTTATCGATAATTCTTATTTTTTAACAATTTATGTCCATGATTTATGGTCTGTGGTCGACACCCAGAAACGTCCCGAACACAGCAGAATACTAAGAAACTAGAAAACACAGGCAGAGAGCAGCGTCTATACGTTGATTTTGGGGAAATCCTACTAATTCTGCCTTTACTTCACTGATATAATAAACCTTGGAGTCTGGTTCAAAGTCTCTGCTGGTTGATGTGAAATGCATGCTGAGATACTGTTAGCCTAGCTTAGCACAAAGACTGCTACAGCTGTCACTGAACTAGGTGTAACAGGTGTATTAGTTTTATCAGTGTTGATACATGTTGGTGAGGTCAGCATAGATAGAGCTTTACAGTCATTGTCACAAGCAAACGAAACGTAAGAGTGTTTCAGTGCATCATTCAGAGTCTAATCGAGCTTTACATAAACTCAAGAGAACAAGTAAAAATCAGCAGCTTAAGCATCCAGACACACAAATGTCCCACAGGCCAGACAGGCATGAACATGCATTTACAGCCACCCATACTGACCCATTACATCATTCACTAGCTTTAGCAGTGTGGATATTGCAGTTGGATAAAAACTGTTTGAACAGAAGGTACAGACTAATTCATGCACGCACAAATAGATTCAAACAGCGAGTGGCCAGGGTGTGAAGCGTCTTTCATGTTCATGTTACCTGTTCAGGTGTCCAGCAGTCCTGTCCTCCATCTGTCCACCCGTCTCTTCTCTTCCTGTCGAAACACAGGAGGGTTTTTTAAAAATGTATAATGAAATGCAAAACTTTAACGATGCAGTGACATAAAAACATGTTCATCTCAAAGTCCCCGTTTCTCTTCCTGTGAAAGAAAGATATTTTTGCGGCGTCATGTTGAGTTTGGTGTCTGCTACATACAGGTACCCGGTCAGATGACGGTTCTTCTGAATCGAGGCTCTAAGGACGGAGGAGGCGTACGGACTGGAAGGTTCCTGGAGGCTAATTTGATGTGTGACTTGATGTGTTAACCTGCTCATCCCGCACACCTGACTGTGAAACTGTGTCAGAATTATCACACTGATTCTTGAGTTATGACGTGTTTGTCAAGGTCATTTTGAGGTCACAGCGACCTTTGAGTCAAAAGTATCACCAATTCATTGTGTGATCAGGATCAGGTGACCTTTGACCTCCAAATTCTAAACAGTTCATCCTTGAGTTCAAGGCTGTGTTTGAAATCACATACTAACGTACTGCCTACTACATCTTCAGTATGTACTGCATACTGAGTGAACGGATAAGCACGCCATTACCAGCAGACTGTATATGAAGTTTCTGAAGGCGTCTCCTACAGAACGGTCGCCTGCAAATCAGAAGGTCGGCGGTTCGATCCCCCAGCCATGTGTCGAAGCATCCTTGAGCAAGATACTGAACCCCAAAAATGCTCCCGAAGCTGCACCTTCGGTTTGTGAATGCTCTCATATGTAAGTCGCTTTGGATAAAAGCGGCTGCTAAATGACTAAATGTAAATGTAATGTAAATGTCTCCTCTTCCTCCCGCTGTGGTGAAGCCAAAGTATCGCTGATACAGAAGCTGCCATGTTGCTCTGGTGACGTCATTTGGAGCAGTAGTGATCGTTGGTGGAGCCGCAGTGTCGAGGTCCCACCCCCCAGCTGTCCATCATGACGTGAAACCCCCTTTTTACAGCATCAGATAACTAATTAGAACCAAACGTATCAGAAGAACGACCTGGTGAACAAACATCAGGGCGATGACAGAAACCTCTGAGTTTTTAGCTTGGCCCGTCCGCTAACAGGGAGGGGGCGGGGCTTATGGCCTGTACTGCAGCCAGCCGCCCAGGGGCGGTCCATCTTTATACACAGTCTGTGGGTCACACTGAAGTATGCTCAAGCAATCAGTCTTCTCTGCATCACATGACTATCGATCTTAGCGTTTGTCTCTAGCTGTGTACGTTAGCTAAAGGTTCCCTAAAGCAGCGTTAACTAAAATGAATGAATATGATGCAGTAGAAGTGTTGCTGAAGGCGTCTGCTGCAGTGGTCTGTGGGGCGACAGGCCGGCTGGCTGATAACCGTACAGGGGGCGCTGAACCGTCTGCCTTTGCTCACAGGGTATCTGCACATTTTAAGTACAAATTTAAGACCTTTTTAACACCTCTAAAAAGGAAAAAAAAAAATCCGTGCACATTAGCCAACATAACTACCTTCTCATTTCACTGGACAGGTAGGGGATGAAGAACTAATCTGCAAAGTAACTAAAGCGGTCAGACAATGAGGCAAAAAGTACACGATTTCCCTCTGAAGTATAGCAGAGTAGAAGTATATATCAGAATAAGAAACACTTTATTAATCCCTGAGGGGAAACTCTGTAACAGCACCTCACTATCACGTCAGTGCACACAAGAATGGAAGTACTCAGCAAAAATATAATACAGATAACTACAAAGTGGGTATAAGTATAAATTTAATATATACTTAAATTCCAAATTATGTCCAGTATTGCAGAGATGTTCATGATCAGTGTCCAGTTTAGTGACTCAGTCATATCGACTAACACTTAGAGGGAGGAGTTAAAGAGTTTGATGGCCACAGGCAGGAATGTCTTCCTGTGGCGCTCTGTGGGGCATTCTGGGAGGATGAGTCTTCAGCTGAAGGTACTCCTTTGCTTGACCAGCACGTCATGGAGTGGGTGGGAGACACTGTCCAGGATGGCATGTAGTTTGGCCAGCATCCTCTCTGACACCACCGACAGAGTCTAGCCATCAAACTCTATAACTTCCCTCTGAGTGTTAGCCTAAATGACCCTGAGTCAATAAACTGGACACTGATCATGAACATCTCTGCAATACTGGACATAATTTGGAATATTTTGAGTTAATACTACTGCAATTTACCCTGTTTTCACTTTAATTTATTGATATTATTTATACTTCGTGCTGTATTATAACCGTAATAAGCTACTTAACTTGACAGTTCATGCACTATTACTTTATACCATATTATTATTGTCAACTGGTGATCCACTTTTTACTTCATACTTAAATTTATACACACTGGTACTTAACTTAGAATTTTTTCTGACCTTTATTATATTTTTTGCTCAGTACTTTTTTCAGGTGGATGGGTATGTGCAGTAAGCTCACGCTGCACTCACCTTAGCACAGCGTTAACTGTTCCTGCTGCCATCTTTTAATTAGATTTAAACATAGTCGAACTGACACCTGGTTTGTGTCTCACCTGTCCCTAACTTTACGTGTGCTTATTTTTAAACCACTCTGCTGACTGACAGGTGGGTGGGCGTGGCCTCTAACAACATTAAAAACTCTGAAGTCACACCTGTCACTCATGTTGTTGCCATGGAGCTGCTGCCTGTCCATCAAAACATTCTCCTCTTCCTCCGCCTCCTCAGGTGTGTCCAGGTATTTGCTCCAGCGGCTCACCTGAGTCTGCGGCACCTAGAGATAATTCCTTCATTAGATATTTTTGAATATTGAACCAGAAAAACTGAATTAAGACATTTTAGGACATTTAGAAGCGAGAGTGCGAGTGCGAGTGCGAGTGCGAGTGCGAGTGTGTGTGTGTGTGTGTGTGTGTGTGTGGGGTCACCTGGTCGTGTTCCTCAGGTTCCTCCTCTCCGGCTGCCTCCACCTGCTTCCTGTTAACCATCAGAACATCAGGAGGCAGTGACCGGTCAGAACACCTGGTAAACAGGCGAAGAGTGACTGATACGTGGACTGAAAAAGCTGCTGTGTTTTGTAAGACATGTTGGTTACCATAGCGACCAGGTGTTGTGTGCCTGCATTTCCATCATTACTCCTCTCGTGGCGTTCAGTTTCTGAACATGACGTCTGCAGTCGGCTGCGGAACCCCGGCCAAACTCCTGTCAACAAATCAGTACACAGTCCGACAGGTGACAGGTCATAATAAGCCTCTTCCTGATACTCTGAACAGCTGTTGATATAAATCAGCTGACAGCAGCAGCTTGTTATCATCAGAGTGTAAAGGAAACTTCTACACTTAGTTTTTAAATCGTCACAAAGTAGTTTAGTTTGTTTTGTCCAAAGCAGAATCTGACTGATGGCGGTTTGACGGATCAGTTACTTTCAGTCAACTAATTGATTAATTGTTTTAGTTCATCTGTTGGAAACTGTTTCTTAAACCGTGACAATCCATTGATTGGTTAACTAACCGATGACATCATCAGTTTATCAAACTGTTAATTTAGGGTTAGGGGGGGTACCATTTTCTTAAACTAGACCTAGTTATATGCCCGCTAACTTTGCAGATAGGAAATCAGAATCAAATAATCAAAATGATCAAGTTTATTGTTCTAGATGAGCAGCGGTCGTCGGAAACGTGGGATTTCGCCACTTGGTTGAACAGCCCCGGTAGTTTGCCTGGTCGCAAATACATCTCTGCAACAGCGCTCCCTGAGCTATACGAGATGGTGGGTGAGCACATGTCATGTGTGCAAGCAATCAGCTTTATTCATACGAGGCTAGTACATACACAGATATACACCCAGGTAACGGATCAGTACTCGGTATCGGCCGATACCCTAAGCGCAGGTATCGGTATTGGGAAGGGTATCGGAACATCTCTAAAGTGTAGCGTTAAACTCGTGTTGGTATCATTAGGATTTTAATCAATACTACTACGCTTATCGGTTCTTTTCCATCCACCTTCTTCCTCTCACCCGGGGCGGGGGCAGGAGTCTGAGCAGAGACACCCAGACTTCCCTCTCCCCAGACACTTCCTCCAGCTCTTCTGGGGGAATACATACAGAGAGACATATGGCGCTGGCGAGGCGAGCTGGTACTGCTGATGGAAAAGCGCCAATAGTCCCTCCAGCGTGTCCTAGGTCTTCCCCGTTCGTTTATTTATGTCAACGCAGATTTGTTGTCACAATCAGTGACCGAAATTAACTTTGACTCACCGGCCAACAGGACTGGTCAACTAAAAGAGAAAATCTACCGGCCAAGCATAATTTTTACCAGCCAAAATAATAATAAATGTCCTTTATGTGTCATTTCAGTTAGGGGAAGCTGCGGTGTAGGGTTAGGGTGTTCGGGTTAGGTACAGTGTAGGGTTAGGGGAAGCTGCGGTGTAGGGTTAGGGGGTCAGGGTTAGGGGAAGCTGCAGTGTTCAGGAACTAACGATGGAGCGTTACTGACATTTGAGTTAGTTTTTATTACGACAGTATAAGTGCATGAACTGTTACAGTAGGCATCATGGCCAATGATGAATGTTTGCATTTTTCTAAATAAATTACAAAAATCATTTATTTTGTTTTCCTGCTATACAGAACCGGGACCCTAAAACTGAGGTTCATACGAACCACGAAGTCTGTCAATTCATTACTTGAATTTATTATTTTGCTGTTGAAAGCGTGACGCTGCCGTGTGTCGTACTCGATTTGGTATTACCCCAAGCTGCAGCAGCAGACTGTCAGGAAGTGAGGCAGGTTTGATGTCGCGGTCAACAGGCTCAGTTTCATGGCGCTGTAATAACACATGTGGTAACACAGGTAGCGCTGTCCCCAACGATTATTTTATTACTCCACTGATGTAACAATTCATTTAGCCAAAATAAATATCAAAAACTTGTCTCATCAATATTTCCATATTTCATTCAACCATTAAGCCCCCCCCCCGACCTGAACCCGCGTGGTATTCTGTTATTGGACTTCTGTGCTAGTCATGGTTTGTCCATAACGAACACCATGTTCAAGCATAAGGGTGTCCATCAGTGCACGTGGCACCAGGACACTCTAGGTCGGAGGTTGATGATCGACTTTGTGGTTGTTTCATCTGACCTCCGGCCGTATGTCTTGGACACTCGGGTGAAGAGAGGGGCGGAGCTGTCAACTGATCACCACCTGGTGGTGAGTTGGATCCAATGGCGGGGGAGGAAGCTGGACAGACCCAAACGTACTGTGAGGGTCTGCTGGGAACTTTTGGCAGAGTCGCCAGTCAGAGAGATCTTCAACTCCCACCTCCGGCAGAGATTCAGATCCCGAGGGAGGCTGGAGACATTGAGTCCGAGTGGACCATGTTCTCCACCTCTATTGTCGACGCGGATGCTCGGAGCTGTGGCTGCAGGGTCTCCGGTGCCTGTCGTGGCGGCAATCCCCGAACCCAGTGGTGGACCCCGGAAGTAAGGGATGCCGTCAAGCTGAAGAAGGAGTTCTATTGAGCCTGGTTGGCTCGGGGGACTCCAGAGGCAGCGAATGGGTACCGGAGGGCCAAGCGAGCTTCAGCCCGGGTGGTTGCAGAGGCAAAAACCCGGGTCTGGGAGGACTTCGGTGAGGCCATGGAGAAGGACTATCGGTCGGCCTCGAAGAAATTCTGGCAAACCGTCCGGCGCCTCAGGAAGGGGAAGCAGTGCCCCGCACACAGTTTACAGTGGGGGTGGGAATCTGCTGACTTCGACTGGGGACATCCTTGGACGGTGGAAGGAGTACTTCGAGGATCTCCTCAACCCCACCAGCATGTCTTCCATTGCCGAAGCAGAGGCCAAGGGCTCAGTTGTGGACTCGTCGATCTCCTGGGCTGAGGTCACGGAGGTAGTTGAGAAGCTCCTCGGTGGCAAGGCACCGGGGGTGGAGGAGATCCGCCCTGAGTACCTCAAGTCTCTGGATGTTGTGGGGCTGTCTTGGTTGACACGCCTCTGCAGCATCGCGTAGCGGATGGGGACAGTGCCTCTGGACTGGCAGAGTGCAGAGCTTCCCCAACCAGTCCACATGTGCTTTGTGGATCTGGAGAAGGCATTCAACTGTGTCCCTCGTGGCGACCTGTGGGGGGTGCTCTGGGAGTATGGGGTCCGGGGCCCTCTGCTAAGGGCTGTCCGGTCCCTATATGACCGGCGCAGGAGTTTGGTTCGCATTGCCGGCAGTAAGTCAGATCTGTTCCCGGTGCATGTTGGACTCCGGCAGGGCTGCCCTTTGTCACCAGTCCTGTTCATTGTTTATATGGACAGGATTTCTAGGCCCAGTCGGGGGCCGGAGGGAGTCCGGTTTGGGGACCACAGGATTTCGTCTCTGCTTTTTGCAGATGATGTTGTCCTGTTGGCTTCATCAAATCAGGACCTTCAGCGTGCACTGGGACGGTTTGCAGCCAAGTGTGAAGCGGCGGGGATGAGAATCAGCACCTCTGAGCAAGTCCGAGGCCATGGTTCTCAGCCGGAAAAGGGTGGCTTGTCCCCTTCAGGTTGGTGGAGAGCTCCTGGCTCAAGTGGAGGAGTTTAAGTATCTGGGGGTCTTGTTCACGAGTGAGGGAAGGACGGAGCGGGTGATTGACAGGCGGATCGGTGCATCCTCTGCAGTGATGTGGTCGATGTACCGGTCTGTCGTGGTAAAGAAGGAGCTGAGCTGCAAGGCAAAGCTCTCTATTTACCAGTCGACCTACGTTCCTACTCTCACCTGTGGTCATGAGCTTTGGGTCATGACCAAAAGGACAAGATCCCGGATACAGGCGGCAGAAATGAGTTTCCTCTGCAGGGCGCTCCCTTAGAGACAGGGTGAGGAGCTCGGTCACTCGGGAGGAGCTCAGAGTAGAGCCGCTGCTCCTCCACATCGAGAGGAGGCAGCTGAGGTGGCTCGGGCATCTGTCCTGGATGCCTCCTGGACGCCTCCCTGGGGAGGTGTTCCGGGCATGTCCAACCGGGAGGAGGCCCCGGGGAAGACCTAGGACACGCTGGAGGGACTGTGTCTCTCGGCTGGCCTGGGAACGCCTCGGTATTCCCCCAGAAGAGCTGGAGGAAGAGTCTGGGGAGAGGGAAGTCTGGGTGTCTCTGCTTAGACTGCTGCCCTCGCGACCCGGATAAGAGGAAGAAAATGGATGAATGGATGGATTCAACCATTATTTCTTAAAAACAAACATATCTAACAAACCGTGCACTGCAGGGTGTCACTGTCTGTCAAAATTATTATTTGATAGAAGAAATTAAAAGGTTATTCATTATATCACCATTTTGATTCTCCACCTTAGTTTAGTGTTTACTCCCAAACATGCTTTTCCCTTCACTTTGGTCCCAGACAGAGGGAGCAGAGGACAGCAGCCCATCAATGGCACCAAAGCCAGGAGAGACTCTCAGCAGAGTTTTATTTGTCGCATTACTGTTTTGCTACCAACATTTACCTGTGTGGCGGATAGCCTTCTGAGAGTTGCTGGCCAACAGAAAACCTACCTGCATTCAGCGCTTGGCGGGGGCTGATTGCAGACACGGCTGTTTATAAAGTAGCATCATCTGGGGAAAACAGGGTCGATATCTTTCAGATAGCAACATCATTGCCTCCTGATGCAAATTAGCTTCAGCTACATACCCGGTGTACAACTGTATCTCCGTTTGGTCCCTGTTTCTCAGGTCAGTGCTGTTTAATGTGTTTGAAGTGACTAATGTTTCTATGACACCACTGAATGAAGAGTGTCAGTGTCTCTGGTGCTGAAGCTGCAGCTTCATAGAGGCTTAGAGGCTGCTCTCAGAGAAGAGGCCTCAGGACCTTCCTGCTCAGAGAGCAGCAGGTGAACACGGAGCAGCGTTCAGCAGCTGCTGAACACAGAGAGAACACCGGAGTGACGCTCATCAGGCGACACGAACACGCCTCCTGATGCAGCGTCACGTCGCTGCTGGACGTGGAAACAAGCTGCTGGTTGATCACATGTTCAACTTAAAAGCTAAAGATATGTAAATGTTGTGTTCACAGCAATAAAAACTATCAGTTAGTTCAGCTTTTAGGAAAGTTATATTCTGACCTTGAGCAGCGACTGCTTCTCTCCACACAGTTTACAGCTCCACCTGTTCACCTTCTTCACCTGACAGACACAGCACAGGGCAAACTCACACAGGGTGTTTTCGTAAGAACATTTACAAAAATTAGAAAAGCAAAAACCACAAAGGAACAAAAACACGTAACTCATAAGAGTCAGTATTTCCTCATCGTGTTCAAAGAATCTGATGATAAATGAGAGGAGATCTCCGTCTGCTGGCGGAGAATCAGTTTTCTGTTGTCACAAGTTAATGTGTCCTTCACCGAGTTTCATCCACTTGAATCCTTCTTTCCAAAGCCCGCTGCCTCCGTCACCAGACCGACGTAGGACGTCTTGGTCACCCCGGCTCTAAAACTCCTGGTGAAATGCACTCAGCCACGAGGCAGCTGGCCTGTCACTGACCATCTCCTTTGTATATTTCATTACCTTCATCAGCATTTCCTCCTAGTGACAGCTCCCTGTGTAGTTCTGGAGCTCCATCACTTGCTGTCTTTTAATTCTTATATTATTTGTGTTCAGTAAGCTACCTACATTTACAATAAACAATAAGAGAGCAACATGTTCTTACATTATTATAGAATTAGATTAAGAAACATTAATTTCCTTTGTATTAGTTCTATATATTTATTGCCATGTTATAATCAATTATTAGCACCCCGGTAACGTTATGCTAGATAACGTAAGCTAACCCTTACCCTGCTCTGCCAGACATGTTCTCTTATAAAATCAATAAGACAGAATTAATTATAGTTTCCTAGATTTTACCTTCAAACTCCGGAAGCATTTACGTTACTGAAGTGAAGTTCCTCGATATTACTGACAAACAGCCAGCAAACAACAGTGGGAACGACTGTTAGCCCGACTGTTAGCCTGTAGCCTGACGGGTAGCCCGCCGGTTAGCCTGTAGCCTGACGGGTAGCCCGACGGTTAGCCTG
>CM022490.1:30671540-30697156 GCA_011952105.1 Coreoperca whiteheadi | reverse complement strand
GACCCCGGCGTTGTCACTGACCTACGACCCCCTCGTTGTCACTGACCTAGGACCCCCTTGTTGTCACTGACCTACGACCCCCCCCGTCGTTACTGACCTACGACCCCGGCGTCGTCACCGACCTACTGCCCCGGCGTCGTCACTGACCTACGACCCCAGCGTCGTTACTGACCTACTGCCCCGGCGTCATCACTGACCTACGAACCCAGCGTCGTCACTGACCTACAACCCGGCGTCGTCACTGACCTACAACCCGGCGTCGTCACTGACCTACTGCCCCGGCGTCGTCACTGACCTACGACCCCGGCGTTGTCACTGACCTACGACCCCAGCGTCGTTATCTATGCCCCCGGCGTCGTCACTGACCTACGACTCTGGTGTTGTAGTAGTCGGGCAGCATCCGCTCACACAGCGCCACCAGTATCCAGAAAGCGTCCTCCTCCGGACAGTAGAGCAACAGGACGGAGGTGACGATGTTCATCGCCTGGAGGGGGAGGAGGAGAGAATGTGTGTCAGTTTTTATTAATAATTTATTATCAATATTATTATTTTTACTTATGGTTTTAGGACAATTTGGTGTTTTTAAGAGTCACTGAGAATCATTTCAGTACATAATAGATATTAATTATACCGAAATTGATTCATTCAATGCATTTCATTATAATTGCAATCACCTGACAGTATTTCGATGTCCATGATGTATTTTTTCTTACTTTTAAAATTTTATTTAAAATAAAAATGTGATATACTGCCAGGAAAGTATTCTATATCTTATGTATTATGTTATATTTTGTACCTGACAGTATCCGATGCCGGGGTTGCGGTGGGCGTAGGCGGTGAGGACGCGGCGCAGCGCGGCGATGCCCGTCTCATTCTGGAAGGCTCGGTGCTCGGGCATTGAACGGTGAAGGTCACGCTCGATCTCCTCGGTAGCCAATGAACACAGCCCCATGGCCTGCTCCACCAGGTCGCCATAGTAACCAGGGTGGGTCGCCATCTCGTTCTGCGCTCCTGGACAGAAAGGTGGACAGGTGAATACTTCAGTTTACCTGTGGTATAAATGAATGTACAAACACTAACCAGAGAACAGCAGCCACAGCTCTCCTCTCAGGCGCTCTGGGATCCCGTTGAGCACGAGTTCTCTAGTTCTGGAGGTTCGGTACATGCAGACACCTCGACCAAACTCTGAGAAATGGATGTTCCACGCCTCCTCCTTCATCTTCTCCTTCATCTGCAGGAGGGAGGAGGTGAGAGAGGATTTAATTCCACAGTCTGACACAGAACATTGAACTGTAGCTCCATCTCGCACGTTAACATTTTGACTTAGATGAAGTCACAGTAGTATCGAAACGTTAGTCTGTTTGCACAAGGAAAGGCTGCAGATCAATCAGTGTGCTCCAGTCTCTGTCGTTCCTTTGGACGTTTGCTGTCCTCAAACTGAGAAGCACCTGATGCAGCTGTATATTGTTTGGAACCCTGTTTCACATCAACAGATCACTTTGGATCACTGACTTCTGAACAAAACAAATCAGTATCTAACGATACTCATCAAAAATGGTACCAGCTCTCCTCAGTACTGGTAGTCCTCATTATCTATTAGCACCAGTATCTATCAGTGCTGGTCTATCAGACCCAGCTGTGTTGTGTTAGGACTAATGGCATTGGGTCCCAGGTCCACAGGAGCGTCTCAGTCAGTACCTGTACTTCATGACATCTAAGAGTGCTGGCACTCCTCTGTATCTAACAGTACTCGTCCAAATCAGTATCTACAAGGTTTTGGGACTTGAACTCACAGCTTTGGGTCCCAGGTCCTCCGGTGCGTCTCGGTGGTAGAGCTGCAGCAGACCCTGGCTGGCTGTGGGCAGACCGGCGTTGTAATGACGCCCCCTGTGGACGGACTCAGCCCCAGCAGACAAGGACGAGGGGGCGCTGGAGGACGCCTGAGGACATAAAACCCACAATAAAACTGAAACTACGTCACTGTGAGAATCCTTCTTCCTGTCTGAGTCGACACTCAGCAGCTGAACTGGACTTGTCATTGTGAAATATGATCTGCTGCTCAACTTTTACATCTCGCAGACACGTGATGGCAGTATAACTACACACTTCAGTATATTACTTATGATCCAACTCATGCAGAATTTAAATCCTGTTTTCCATGAAGGATTTTGGTCGCAGTAGATCAGAACCTCTACATGAGTGACGCACCGAGTGACCAATCACAGACAGTGGGCTGGTGTCGCCCCATGAGCTGTCGGGCGTTCGCTGCAGGAAGTCAGATATGCGTTGGACCAGGAAGTCTCTGTCCTTGAGGTTGGCAAACAGGAAGTTCATCTTGTTCTTGGTGCTGATGGAGACGGGACACGGCAGGACGCTGCTGCTGTCCGCCTTCTCCACAATGGACACCTGGGGAGCAGAGGATGATGGGTAAAACACACAGTGCAATGAGCATGATAAGAAATACAATCTTATGATGTCTTACGTTAACTTGGTTTCCATTGGCTTATCTTGTTTAGCTGCACAGCCAGAGTTTTAAAAGATGAACATGGAGACTCTGTCAGGGCTTAAGAGAGTGATCACACTGTGTTAAACAAAGGGGCTTAGCCAAATGTTTCAGTGATATTCAAACATGCAATTGTTTCATACACTATATCAGTGAGGTTTGCAAGTGTTGTTGTTAATATCACAAATGTGTGTTCACTTCAGTTCAGTTCTATTTCTACAGCCCAACATCACAAAACACAGCCTGCCTCAAAGGGTTTCACAAGCTGTAACATACGACCCCCTCTGTCCTCAGAGCCTCGATTCTAATAAGGAAAAACTCCCCCCAAAAAACCAGGAGAAACTGATAGAAAGCTCAGGAAGAGCAACAGAGGAGGGATTCCCTCTCCAGGACGGACAGACAGGAAGTAGATGTCGAGTGGACAGAACAGATTCACAACAGAAGGTGGGTACATCATAGGATCCACAATTACTGTGTGTCTAATAATCTGTCCACATTTAAGCTTCAGAGTGTATAAATGCATC
The DNA here is from genome assembly GCA_011952105.1 of Coreoperca whiteheadi. Classification (NCBI taxonomy): domain Eukaryota; kingdom Metazoa; phylum Chordata; class Actinopteri; order Centrarchiformes; family Sinipercidae; genus Coreoperca; species Coreoperca whiteheadi. The sequence goes on along the minus strand of CM022490.1, from coordinate 30,694,129 downwards.
TCACACACAGACTTTACATTTGTCTGAACATTATCAATTAACTGGTGGACAATCTCCCCTCGCTCTGCAGCCGCACATGCTCTGCAGAGAACACGCAGAGAGAGGCTGGGTATGTAGGCCCACTTATCCCGTTGTTTTGGGAAAGCGTTGGTTGGTTTTGATCGTTTCAATCGAAGTCATCAACAACAAGCCTCCTCCAAACACAGCTCACCTGAAGTTGTGAAAATCCAAAACAGCTTCATAAAAAACACTGCTGACGAAGAAAGTCAACAGAGACGGGAACAGAAAGAGGCGTAGCAAAGCGGTGAGACTACAGGTGTAGGTGTGTGGGGGGAGAGAAGTGAAGGGAAACTCAACGTGAGCTGATAAAAGGTAGTTTGTGAGTGAACACTGAAAGAGAATTAAGTCAAATTAAAATGGTGACATAATGAATAACCTGCTAGAAACAGGGTAATTTATTAATGTATTCTTTCAAATATTATATATAATAGTTAATTAGGAACTTTAATGTCCACAATGTAGAAAATTGTCTTTGGGCTTCACCAAAAATCACATCAACACAAATCATCAACCAACAACATGTGGATAAAACAGAGGCTATGGATGCCAAAGGCAGGAAGTATAAACCTTTGGAGTGGATTAAAGACGGTATTAAATGCTTTGGTATATGCATCCCCCCCATCTCTAATTAAATTAATACATTTCCACTTTAAATTGCTCCTAGTGGATGAATGTGCGTCTGAATGGTTGTCTGTCTCTGTGTCAGCCCTGCGACGAGTTGGCCACTGCCCAGGGTGTACCCCACCTAAGGCCCCAAGCCACTGGGATAGGCTCCAGTCACCCGCGACCCCCAACAGGAACAAGCGGGAGAAAATGACTGACTGACTGACATTTCCACTTTCTCTACTGGGTCACATTAAAAGATTTCGTGTGAATGTTCTGCGCAAACTACTTTATTTATTTCAGATGCTGCCTGTAGACATTCCAAAATCTACTTCTGATCATTTGGATAAAATAATTTGGATATTCATATGGCAAAAAAGCACCCTATAATTAGACGTTACAGCGACCGAAACCAGATGGAGGCCCTAATCTTCCAAATATAAAATATTATATTCGCCTGCACAAACGAAGCCTTTGGATTCAGAGCGGCACACACACGTTGGCTTAATACCAACCAAGATATGTGCACAGAGCCCCTGCAAATCCTACCTTTTCTAGATGCCCCAATAAAGGAAATGGCAGACCGGACTAAGATCACTTTTAAAAACCCAGTCAGCTTTTGGGCTACCGAAGCTAATGTCACCACTAATAACCGCTGGTTTTACTAAGACCTTTACACCTAACAGTTTGGATATCGGATTTAGAAAACGGTCAGATCATAGACTGCTTTATCTGCACCAGTTATTCAATGGAAACAATCTTACGACATTTGAACAGTTGAACAATGACTTTAATCTCCCCAGGACAGATTTTTTTAGATATTTACAGTGAAGAACTTTCCAGACAACACACAAGAAGTGGGGAAAGTCCTATTGCCTATAATATATCATATAGTGTTATCTAACTAACATAACTCTCTACAGATACTATATATACTGTACTATAGATGAAAACTGGGGGAAGAAAGTTAGAAAAAAACAAACAACATGACTTTTGAAAGACATAAAAATACAAGGCGTATGAGTGATAAGGGGGCTGCGTTCAATATTCTCATTGCATTTCGCAGGAACAACCTGCATCAACGACACCCTCCATCCACAGGGCCTCTCTCTCAAGGTAAATGCTCATGCAGAGGGTGGGAAAGTGACAACCACACCTAATGACTCTGTCTATTTGCTGAAAATGCCCCACTGTCCCAGGCCCCCTGAACTGCCCACCGTTGACTCTACTCTTGGTTTAGTCTCTCTAAAAGCTGACTGAACATCAGAGTCACACCTCACAGAAGGATCTTCAGACAGCCTGTAGTACTGAAGTGACAGTGGTGTTTTATTTGTTGGATTTTCTGTTAAAGTTTCCTCCAGATGACGGATTTAACTGACAGCAGCTTAAACTCAAACTTCAGTAGGTGGAGTGAAAGTTTGAGTGTTTGAAAACTGACCTCTCTGAGTGGGATGATGAGCTGACACAGGTCTTCTTCTCTGCTGTTAAAACAGATGTAGTTGTTGGAGATGAACAGCTGTCCGACCACGTGCATCTTAGCAAACGGCGTCCACAGCGTGCAGTCTGTGTGTCCGTCCAGACGCTCGTCCTGCGTCAGCCGGAACATCGTCCGGTACCGCTCGTTCTTCGCCCGCGCGTCAAAATCCCTACACCACAGACAGGAAACAGCTGATCAGGGTCAAAGGTCAACAACAGAGCAGTCCAGGCTGATGGTTCAGGTGCACAAAATGAAGGCTGCATAATAAACAGCATGACTGTTGATACAAAACATATGGTTTTGTGCGTGTATATTTCTAACATATACATTTTTATTATATATCAGGAAACTGCACTCTGTTTGCCCACCCGGTATCACACTGTATGTTTAGCTTTGTAGTGATTTGGTGCCACAAACAGGATCAGCAACAGTCTGATCAGATGAAACCCTGTCAGCTAGATTTCAGGTGCATGCTGATTCAACAGATTGAGACCTCTTGAGCGCAGAGACGTTTTTGAGCGTCTTGCAGGGTTTGGGCAGCGATCGGTCGGCAGCAAACGCCTCATTGTCGAGTAGCTGGCGCATGGCGATGTTGGCAAGCTGCTCCATCAGCTTGAAGGTGTCGTTGATGTTAAGGAACATGGAGAAGAAATGTTCAGTGTGACGTGTGCTGACACGAACGCTCTCTGGAAACACCAGGGTGGCGTTCTTCTCCAGTTGGGTCACCTCCGTCCACTGCACCACCAGGGTCACTGAGGTGGGGTGAATATTGAAGAGACTTGTAGATCAAGGTCATAAAAATATATGAATATAAACATCAAAGAATGGCACACTGTGATTGTGCCGCCTTGTTTCTGAATCATTTTGTTCTAAAACATTATTGAAGAGTCACTGGTAACTTCATAAGTATCCCCTTGAAACTACAGAATAAGTCCCTGGTAACTGCAGAAGAACCTCAAAAATACAGACATAAAACCTGGTGTTGGGACCTCACCACATGGGGAACAAAGGAAGGGCCTACATGTAAAGAACAAAGCCTGAGCAAGCAAACAGCGCCACATCCCCTCAGGTCCAGTAAGTCGCACCTGAGTGACAAGCAGTGTCTTGTTTACTGCTGTGTGGTTTTATCATTTGTATCGGTTCCACACTGCTGGGCCTTTACTTGTGTTAGTTTTCTGTCACTGCGTGTCGGGCCAACAACCGCTATTTTAACAACAATGGTCCAGTAACACGGCTGCCGAATACATGTTTGCTGCTCCTGTGTGATAAAGGCGCAATTACTGTCTCTTGCCGCGGCATCTAGGATCTTATGTACCTTGATTTGTGTGCCTTTTTCTCTTTCTCTCTCTTTTACTAGAGTCGGGGTGACTGTGGCTTGGTGGCAGAGTGGTCGCCTGCCAATCAGAAGGTCGGTGGTTTGATCCCCCAGCCGAAGGATCCTTGAGCAAGATACTGAACCCCAAAATGCTCCCAAAGCTGCGCCTTCGGTTTGTGAATGTTCTCATATGTAAGTCGCTTTGGATAAAAGCGGCTGCTAAATGACTAAATGTAAATGTAAATGTACTAACCTAAACACACACCTACATGTCTGACGTGCATCCACATACATACACAACCCATATAACCAAGGTAACGTGGTAGCCTAACATAGTTACGCTCCCCACCATCTCGAGTACCTTCTTGCAACTCTAGAAGTATCCCCTCACAACTACAGATGTAACTCCTGGTAACTGCGTATGTAGCCCTTTGCAACTACAGAAGTACCTTCAGCTAACTACAGAAGTACCTTTGGGTCACTGCAGAAATACCTCCTAGTAACTGCATATGTACCCCTTTCCAACTACAGAAGTACCTTCAGGTAACTGCACAAGTACCTCCTGGTAACTACATATGTACCTTCAGGTAACTACAGAAGTACATTTGGGTAACTGCATATTTACCCCTTTGCAACTGCAGAAGTACCTCCTGGTAACTGCATATGTACCTCTTTGCAACTGCAGAAGTACCTTCAGGTAACTGCAGACGTGCTCCCTTCATGGTGCGTGCAAACTAAAACAGGATGTTAAAGGTGGGGTATGTGATTCTGAAGAAATCAAACACCTTGACAAATACCATGATACAGAGTGAACAACAACACCTCAGGTAATGTAACTAATGTTAGCCATGTTGTTTGTTAGCTTAGCTTGGTTGTGGGTTAGCAAGTGTCCCTATAGTAGCTGCTGCTAAGCTAACAGCCAGAGAGGACGAGATGTTTCCCAGAGCAGCTAGGCAGCTGCAGACAGAAATACTCTCAGCTCTCCTGCTACTATAGCTAACATCACAACTACAGCACATCTTGGAAAACTAGAAAGGAAGCTGAATGTCCGTGGGCGAGTCATTTAACGTTACCTGACACAGACATCATGGCTGGAATAATGTTGTTGTTAGTTTCCTGTTTACAGAGCAGGGCTGAGTACAAACACCGGAGTTAGTTTCAGCGCTCAAACTGAACGGACAGCTAGCGGCCCGAGAGGAGATATTCACTGAACCTGACAGAAAGACCTCTGTTGGATTAGAATCGTATACCCCACCTACATTTACATTTAGTCATTTAGCAGATGCTTTTATCCAAAGCGACTTACATATGATAACATTCACAAACCGAAGGCGCAGCTTTTTTTGGGGGTTCAGTGTCTTGCTCAAGGATGCTTCGACGCATGGCTGGGGGATTGAACCACTTCCAATTGGCAGGCAACCGTTCTGCCACCAAGCCACGGCCGCCCTGAGGCCACCTTGAAGTTACTCTTTAATAAAGACTGTACAAATGACATCATTAAACTCTGGCCTGTGATTGGCCGGTCGTACCCTCCTTGCCCAGCAGGAAGGAGTAGAAGCACAGGTGGTTGACAGACAGGTAAAGCCAACCCTGCCGCGGCACTCGGCCCTTCCAGTAGCTGCAGGAGTAATAATTCACCAGCTTCTCCTCATCAGGCATCCCAAACAGCTTCCTCATCTTCAGCTCCGCCTCCCGAAACTTCCCACAATCCTCCTCCTGTTCCTCCCCGTGCTTCAGCCGATTCTCCTCTGCAATGATTCCCTGCAGGAAATGACATCACTCATTGACAGGAACACACACAAGAAAGGAGAAACGGTTGGTCAAACAGGAAGTGACATACAGAGATCTTTCCTTTGACGAAGGTGGTGACGTCTTCGTCGTTGTCAAAGATAGAGATGGTCTGCAGCAGGTTGGACTCCAACCAATCCCAGTGCTCCGTAATCTCCTTCCGGGACGAGCCTACAAGACACAGCTGAGCGTGAACAAGTAATAAACAAACAAACATTCAGCCAATCCCGGTGCTCCCAGTCCAGCGGACTCACCACAGGCAATGTTCCAGTAGATCTGAGAGTCTGCAGTCTGCAGCAGGATCCTGTAAGGAGCCACTCTGGCACTGGAGTCCAGAACCACATCCAGAGTCCCAACCAGGAGACCTTCATACAGAGACAGGTAGATCAGTAAACAGGTCAGTGAGTTAGCTGTGGACATTTTTTTTGCCTATATTTGTTCACATTTAGTCAAATTGTTTCCTTTAACAGCAGCTGAACGAGCTGTCAGCAGCTCCTGTCTGCAGTGGACCCGTGGACGGACAGACAGCTGTCACTGGATCACTGGGACACTGAAGGAACCTTAGAAACAGGAAGGTTCTCAGCAGGTTCTGCAGCGTCTGTTCTCTCTGGGTTCTAAGCTGATGAACGGAGGTTTGTTGTGACGGACTTCAGAGATAATAATGTCCACTGAAACTGAAACTTTAACTCCCCTCTCATATATATATATAATGAGAGAGACATCGACTCACTGATCCTCACTACCAGGATCTACAGCAACGACATGGGAATGTTATTCGGACTGAACAAATGCGGTTGGATGGCAACATCGCAGATGTTCAGGACAGCTACAAATACCTTGGGATCCCGCAGGCAGACGGAAAAGACAAGGAGGCAGCAAGGAAGTCAGCCACAGGCAAACACCTACACAGAGTAAGGCAGGTACTGAAAAGTCAGCTGAATGGGAAGACCAAGATCCGAGCCACCAACACATACGCTCTCCCTGCGAGTCCTCAGATACCCTGCTGGTATAATAAACTGGCCAAAGGAGGCGACAGAGGTCTCTGATATCAAGGAGGACAATGGAAGCAATATAACGACACAAGGTAACAAAAAGCATAAGTGCATCAAAAAACGAGTCTGATTAAAGCCCAGCACAGTATACAAAGCTGAGGATAGGAAGGGGGTTTTTGATCAGAGGTAGAAAGGAAGAAGTCAGTGATGGTCAGTTAGATGTTGACGGAAGAGATGCGTCTTCAGGAGCTTTTTAAAGGTGGCTACAGAATCTGCTGATCTTGTAGGAGCAGGCAACAGTGGTGATAGGAGCACTGGGGGGCTGTGACCCCCAAACTGGGGGAGAGGATCCAGCAGGTTCCAGGTCCTGAACACCTGAACTCTCCGTCCAGAAGAGTACAGTCCAGGAACAGCTGAGATACTGTGCAGAACCCTCAGACTCCAGGCCTCTGGTAGAGGACCCGAGCTGGAGGATGGCGCATACCAGAGCATGGGGGGTGAGAGGGGGATTATTATATATGTATATGTGTGTGTATCGAATTTCCCCAAGGAAAATCATGTATCTACCTATATGTGTGTATATATATGTGTTCCATTATCTGAGCTGATAACACAGTTAAAGTGCCTCATAATAATAATAATAATAATAATAATATTACTTTGATATAAAATATATAAAAATAATTAAACTTAAAGAACCAAAGACACATACAAACAGCCTCATTTACAAAATGATTGGCTGTGATGTAAAAATACTGCAACCAATCAATATTTAGATTGTCGATAATTTATCAATTCATCTGAGACACTGGATCATTAGGATTCTTGTTAATTCCTTTCCATTTGATGCAACTAACAACTGTTTTCATTATCGATTAATCTGCTTATTTTCTTGATGAATGAAATCGTCACATTTACCTAAAAGTCCAAGTTCACAATTTCAAATCACTCAAACAGATTCAGTTCACTGACGACCTGAAGCTTTTTCAGCACTTCAGTTTAGAAATGAGGTCAGTTATTAAAATAATTGCTCTTCATTTTTGTCTTGATCAACTAATCGATTAATCGACTAATCAGTTGATCGTTGCAGCTTTAGACTGTTGGAAGGGTTAGAGAAAAGCTAAATAAAGTGCAGACCATTCTTATTATTACGAAATCAAGGAACTGATGTACAACGGGTAATACTGATCCAGCTGCTAACGGACACAGACCCGGACTGTAGTGGACTACAGAGCACCACGCAGACCCGGATTGGACCGCACCGGACCTCGGACCCCCCCCCCGGACCGCCCGCACTCACCGGAGAGCCCCCCCCCGCGGCCGTGTCCTCTCCTCCTCTGCAGGATGAAAAACGGGTTGGCCCGCTCCGACACCCACAGCGGCCCGGCCAGCAGCACCTCCTCCGGCTGGATCCACATCTCTGCCCGCTGCCTGCGCGCCCTCCGCCGGGGAAGAAGCAGAAAGGACCGAGTTATCACCGGGCGGCTCCGTCTAGTTCAGACAAACACCGAGCTGATGTTGTTGTTTTCACTCAGTCTGCTGACTACACATCACTTCCGGGTGTGACGCGCCAGGACCTGCCCTCCGCGCACGCTACGTCATTACGTCACAGATCAGCTGCAGTGAAAGGTTTTAGATGAATAAACAAACCCCGCAGAGACATCGTCTCAGGTGGAAGAAACACTGTAACCGAAGCAACAGGCTGTAATACAGCATAGCATAGCATAGCATAGCATAGCATAGCATTTATGATTTATTATTGATACTTACTTTATGCCTAATATCTTCTTTGGTTTCAAACCAAAACATTATGACAGAATAAACAACCAGTTTGTATCCGGAACCCAAAACCGGCTTTTGAATTAATTTGTAATTCAATCAAAAATCCCACTGAAACAAATGCTGTTACCCTGAACTCTATTCATATGTTTTTAGTACATATTTGTTCACCACATAGATAAGGAATTCTTTTAGCCAACTTCTTCATCCTGAAGTTAAATGGGTTTAATAAAGGTATTTATTCAGGTAATGAATTGAGGTCTCTTTATGACTTCATCCAAAAGATTGTATAATCATTTTTATTGAACCCAAACGGTTCAGTCAGTTTATTATCTTACACTCCCCAAGACCAAGACATCATAATACCATTTTTATCATATTGATGAAGATTTTCCCTTTATTTCATTTCAACCAACAGACATTCTGAGAAGCATCGACTCACTTTCCACCTCCTGTTTGCAGTGAAAACTCAGTGGAAATGTTTTTATCTATAAACCTTTTTGTAACAGATGTGAAGAGACTTCAGTTCCTCTCAAATGTCAGGATGAAGCAACTCACAGAACACCAGAGGACTTTAGAGAAACGTCTGTGTTGTTTGGAGCAGGACGATACCGAAGACTGTCATGTTTTATATACATACATATGCATACATATGTATGTATATTTATATAGGGTGAGTATATGCAGTTTCTGGCAGCCGACAGCGTTCACACAGTCAAGTTAGATGTGTCTCTATCATGTGAAGTGTTCAGATCATTCTGTCCTATCACCTCCTCCTCTGTAAATGTCTCCTGATCTCAGACTAGAACTGTGTTTCATTTGATGTATAACTCAACCGTTTACAAAATTCACCTTTATCTGTTTTTGGATCCGTCAGTACAAACCTGCACACAGTCTGAATATTTACACTCCTTATAACTATAAAACTCCCTCACCTCATTGGCACTTTTATTTCTTGCCTTAATTCGATTTAATTCCAAATCTACCAACAGTGTTTCCTGTAAGCACACAGGGATTAAAGACACACTAAACTCCTTTTCATAAAGTATCCTGTCCAGCCATAACTTATTTTGGTGTTCTCTCCTTTTCCCAGCAGGCCTTTCGCACCCACTGTCTCCATGGCGTCTCAATCAGCAGTAAATTCTAAATAATTCAGTTCAAGTCAATTCAGTTGTATTTCTACAGCCCAATATCACAAATCACAATTCACCTCAAAGGCTTCACAGTCTGTAACATACGAAACCCTCTGTCCTCAGAGCCTCGATTCAAATAAGGAAAAACTACCCAAAAAAACAGGGAAACAATGATAGAAAGCTCAGGAGGAGCAGAGGAGGGATCCCTCTCAGAACGGACACACAGGAGGTAGCTGTCGTGTGGACAGAACAGATATAGAACATAACAAACATAAGTTAAGAGGACGGACAGATCCAGAGTCTGCAGTTCCGGACACTGATGTACCTGCTGAAAGTGACAGTAAGAAAGAAGAGACGGACGACAAAGCACAAAACTCCGGGAGAGGGAAGAAGTCAAGTTAGTGACATGCATCTATGGGATGAGAATGCATACGGATGGAGAGGAGGACAGAGGTGAAGAGAGAGAGGTGCATCATGGGAAGTCCCCCGACAGTCTAGGCCTATAGCAGCATAACTAAGGGATGGTTCAGGATTCTCCTGAGCCAGCCCTAACTATAAGCTTTATCACAGAGAAAAGTCTTTAGCCTACTCTTAAATGAGGAGATGGTGTCTGCCTCCAGAACCCGAACTGGGATCTGATTCCACAGGAGAGGAGCTTGATAGCTGAAGGCTCTGGCTCCCGTTCTACTGTTGGAGACTCTAGGAACCACAAGTAACCCTGCATTCTGAGAGCGCAGTGTTCTAGTGGGGTAATAAGGCACTATGAGCTCTGTAAGATACGACGGTGCCTGACCATTAAGAGCTTTATAGGTGAGGAGAAGGATTTTAAATTCTGTTCTGGATTTCACAGAAGTCCTATTTTATCAGAACTTGTTTTAAAATAATGTTTTATTGGTGAGTCAGCTTTTCAACAGCGAGGGTTTTCTGTAAACAAACAGAACATACAGAAATGGTCTCCTAAACAATATATATACATTTATGTTCCTCAGTTCGTGGGGATAGTCCCTGTGGAATAACAAGGCGTTAGACCTCGTGGATCACGATCTTCTTTAAGCTCCACGCTGCTGGCCTTTCCAAACATGCTTTGTCGTGGTTCAATTCGTATCTTCATGACAGAAAGCAATGAGTTGTTGTACAAGGGTGGAAATCAGATTTGTTAACTCAGCAAAAAGGCATTCCTTCTACTTTAGGACCACTTCTGTTTTCTATTTTTATTAATGCGCTCCCGCTGATTGTTCTGTTTAGTTGTATGCACAATGCACATGATACTATTATATACACACTGAAATCACCTTTATTACAAATTTAACAGGCTTAAATTCCTGCTTAATAAAACTCTGACTTGATGACCTTTGGTACGAGTTGGCTTTAGCTTGTAATGACAGCACTTCCCTCCAGAAAGTTTCGTTTCACATCTTATTTTATGGATTCTGGACATTGTTTATCAAAGTGCTTCTCAAACTAATCTTCTTCCTCTGAATGTCACAAATGATCCTCTCTGCAGATTCTTATTCAGGTGTTGTACAATGTTTAATTCATTTAGCAGGCGCTTTTATTCAAAGCGACTTACACATTTACAGACCGAAGGCGCAGGGTTCAGTGTTTTGCTCAAGGACACGTCGACACACGATTGGTGGACGACCGCGCTGCCACCAAGCCGCCCCAGATGACGATACTTTCGTTGGTATCAACTTATTTTAAATGTATTCATTAACTTTCCTTATTGCTTAAAACAATTCTCCGTTATACTTTAAGTTCCTCCCTCAGACGCTGTGTTCAGCTCCTCTTTAGGGCTCCTCGGAGGAAAAGACTAAGAAAGCTTTTATTTACCTACATAATCATTCTGCCTTCATTTGTATAATCTGATCTTAAAACAAATTGAATGTGTTTTCCATAATTCTAGCACTGACTATTTCTCTAAAGTTTGATAATTGTTCTTATAATAGTGACTATCCTAAGTTATTGAGTATATTGTGCATTTTATGTTTATTATACACTTTATCATAGTATTCACTTCCATTTCTATTATAAAAGCTTCATAGTATTGTATTACTACACATATATTATATATATCATTACTTTAACATGGATTTATTATATTATGTATATTGTACATATTACTCATGCTAATACTGTACTATACACCCTCAGTGTCCTCTTTATTAGGAACACCTGTACAGCCTGATCCCCCTGTTGTGTCAACTTTAGGTTTCCTTTAATTATTGTAGACGGTCATGGAGGAGATCATTCGGTTCATTTTCAAGGTGTTTTATTAAAGTTCCCGTGTGTCACATTCAGGAGGAGCTCATCTCATCTTCTACCGCTTGTTCCCGTTGGGGGTCGCGGGTGACTGGAGCCTCTCCCAGTGACTTTGGGCTCAGGGGGGGTACACGCTGGACAGTGGCCAACTCGTCGCAGGGCTGTCGGCAGAAACTGAATGTAATAGTTGATGAGCCCTTTATATCTACGGAGGGAGCGGGTCCCCTTCCACAGAGGCCGCCATGTTGCACCGCTATGTTTCTACAGTAGCCCAGAACAGACAAACTAAATACTGGCTGTAGACAGGGCCGTTCACAGCCACCGTAGTTTCTCCTGCAGGCTTGGAAGGGGAGGGGGAGGCGCTCACATGGCTGCAGACTGCAGTTTCCCCCTGTAGATGCCTCTAAATCCTGCACACTGGCCCCTTAAATTACTTCCCTATATGTATTTCTTTCCTCTCAGTCTGTTTCTGTAACTCTCATCTATGTCCCTGTCTGCATTACGTTCTCACTGAGTGGACACAGGTGCTGATGAAGGATAGACAATCTGTACATATATTATATATAAATAAACTGAGACGGCTGCATGTTAAAGACACTTTAATGCTGAGGCAGTAAGAGACACAGTGAACTGAAAGCATCACACACATCCGCCTTGAGCACCATCCCCATCAGTACCACGTGACACAGACATGAGGACAGACAGGCGAGTCCTCGGGACTCCGTCAGGACGGGTTCAGGTCACTTCAGAGATAATATTGATCGATCAGTCAGGTTATAGATTGTATAATGCTGTTTATATATTGAGCCCCGTCACTGGAGCTGATTATTACACGCTGAGTAATTCAGAAGCAGTTTAATACACTTTAAAGGTGCACTCGGCACTTCAGGAAACCCTCTGGTTCTCTGGTGTACAAATACAAACGTAAAGGAAACACGTTGGCAGCAGTTGGCATCACAGCTGCAGGTCCAACTGCAGACGTCACACCTGAAGACTCCAGTTCTGTGAGCCAATAGGAAGCGAGGAAGCAGGTGCAGCTTTTCCTTTTAAGACTTTCATGTAACAAGACTGAACAACCAGAATTTTTAAATAGTGTAAAGCTCACGTTGTTTGTCAGGTAACAGCGAGGGTCAATGCTAACATCCAGCGGATTATTAATTCTCAAGTCAAAATGCTAAAAACTTTATGGTTTCAGCTTCTTAAACGTCTCCGACTTTGTGTTTTTCTCTCGTTTATATCAGTCAACTGAATCTCTGTGTGTTTTGTACAAACAACGATGTTTGAAGACTTTTAACGGTCAGTTTTCCCGGTTTTCTGTCCAGACTATTAATCGAGCACACGATCAGCAGATTAATTGAAAAGGACACTAAAGTGTTGAGCAGGTAACAGCTAACGGGAACAGCAGCTTAGTAGATTGCTCATGTTTTACTGAAGAATGAGCTTCAACTCTTTCTTGCTCCTCACTGTGGCTCATTAAACAGGAATCTAACAGTCTGAGGCTCGTCCAGCTCGTCGTTCCTTTCTCTCCCAGAGATTCACACTGCAGAGTTCCCGGGGCAGAACGACTCCCGGAGCTGTTTGTTCTGTCATGTTCTACGCAAAAACTCGAATGAACTTAACTGTTAGTTAGTGAAGAAACACAAGTTCATGTCTTTGTTAAACATGTGATTGTACTAAACCCGAAGTCATACTCGCAGGAAGCTAGCATTAGCATTAGCTCACATCGATCTCATTACAGAGCAAGAGACACTTTTAGTGCAACAGCAGGACTCTGGACATGATGGGTCTGCTGCAGCAATGATAATGATGATGATTTCCCCTTAAAGTAACATTGAAAGATGTTATTTTTATACCTCACTAATGTTAAAGGACTTACATTCCGAGCATCTTCATTAAAACGACTTCAGATAAAGTTCTAAAGGCATTAAAGGTCACCTGAAGGTGTGTTTCCATCCACCGGTTTTTATTTCACTTTGCACAGTAAAAGATCGGAGTGGAAACGCTGGATCATTCAAACTGTAAATGTGTTCCCTGTGGGAGGTGTAGAAGTTGTTTGTGGATAAAACCAGAAACCGACTGAGTGAGTGAATAAATGCTGACGTACATGAAGCATGAAGAGCTGAACGCGATGAGGAGGCTGGGACCTTCCTCACATTAACACATGAAGCTGACAGAAATGTCACGTTTCCATCCTGTTTGAGCTTCGACTGGAGCTCTTCTAAAGCTGTCAGAGAGTTAGATGAAACCCCACCTGTCACTTTTTAATCCAGGTTTGATGGATTAGATTGTTATCAGACATATCAAGCCCCGCCCCTGCCCCACTCCCCAACACACAGAGTCGTTGGACTTTAAACAGTATCGGTTTCCTACCTGAAACAAGAGCGTCCGTTTTTCCAAACGCTAGTGTTCAGTGTCTGTTTCTCTCTCTTATAGAAATGTGACCCTTTCATTTGAATACAAGCTATAACCTGCTCCCTCAGAATGTGACTTAATCATTTGTGCTTCAGCGCTTCACACGTCCGAGCCGGACATCACCTCCCCCCACCTGTCACGGGGGGGCATCCGCTAAACCCCTAGAATTTATCAGAAGCCGTTATCTTCCATCCGCCGGCATATTTCTGTGTTTCTTGTTTTATTTTGAAACTTAGGCAGGTTAGTTCCTGTTTTCTTTAATCTGTTTCCGCCTGCGGCTGCCTAACTTGGATGGAATGTTCTGAACACACACATTACAAGCACTAACAAAAAGTAACATGAGAAAACTTAAAGTGCTTTCAGCACTAGGCAGTGCATGCTGGGAAATGTGGGCCGTCCCTATGGCTACAATACTCTGAGCACACCACAACACACGAGTGCACAGCTGAGCAGACACGCAGAGTCAAGCTCTAAGTATCGGATTCATCAAAGGAAGACATTCTGATGTGTGTTATATTCAAATACATTCCAGAAAGGGCTCGTTGTGAAACTGGAGAGACAGACGGCGTAACTTCAGATGTTCTGTGCCAACAGAGCTGTTTCTGCCCTTTTCCTTAAACTTCGCATTATACATACAGCCTGGTCAACTGTATTTTTACACTTAGACGAGAGTTGTACAAAACAGTTCTACATACCACATTATTGTGGTTAAGGCTACAGAAAGGTTGACTTGGCAAATTCTAATGGTTCAAAAATAATGGGACATTCATACATCCCAGACTGTTTTCTCTATTTTATACTGCATAATGAGTATTACATTACATAGGTGTACAAAACAGTTTTACTTTATTTTATACTCGTGTGTTTTTAAAAGACAACGAAGGAGAATATTCCCGTCTTTATCTGGAGTAAGTCGCCCAAATTACTCGCACAATGTTTAACGTGAACATTCTTCTTTGACATTAAAGACAATTTAGCTTTTGTTCGTGGTTGAGCTGTAACAAGGTGAAAAAAGTTACGTTTTGTCTTGTGACTGAATGCAAGACCCCTTCTGACAACACAGACGCTGTTGTTTCAGATAAGACTGACAGGCTGGGAAAGTGATGTCTGGCTTTACTTTTGTTTTCTCGCAACACGTGTTAAAAACTGGGATGTGTAACTAACAAAAATAAATTGTAGGCTATACATTTTCAGTTTGCTGTAGCGCTGAGTTCTTGTTTTATTTTGAAATAGTTTAGGTTGGTTATTTCCTGTTATATTTTGTCTGATTATGTTCACCTGTGTCATGGAGTTTGCCTGTGCCTCGTTGATCACCTCCCTTGAGTGTGTTTCCCTGTCCTTGTAAATTAAATGTGTTGGTTCTGTCTGCCTGTGGATTTCTTTGGTTTATCCGCCTATAGCTGGATTAAATACTCACCCTCCGAAACTTGGGGAGTTTGGGGATTTTGGCATGTGTGTGAAGAGCTGAAACATAGGCCTGCATGATATAGGGCTGGAGGTGGTCAGAGAAATTAATCACAGGTATATAAACACATTACGAGGGAGCAAAATCAGCAGGACGACACAAACGACGAATGAAAGACTGTTTGAAAAACGGAGGCTGTTGTTTCAGATTCGACTGTCTGTCGGTGCCCAAAAAGTCCAAACACTGTGTGCTTGGAGGGCGGGGCAGGGGCGGGGTAAAAACATGGCTTCGCACAGCAGACGGCTCATGAGAGGAAGAGAGAGAGACAGACTCTATTTAACACGTGAGAACGGTAAGTTCGACAGTAGCAAAGCTTTATTTTTATCTGGTGTTTCTACGGAAAATGCTGCTTCACTCGGGGTTTGGGAAATTTGAATTCATTCAACTCGTGTTTTTTATTTTAAGGAAACATTCTTCTGAAGCTTTCTTTAAACTAAAGAAATATAGTTTGCACTGAAATGTAACAACCTTACGGTATAGTAAAAGGGTTTTTCCCACAATTGTAATGACTCCTGGTTGTTTGTGCATTGCGGGGGGTCACATCCACACAGCACAGCTGAGACACAGACAGGGAGAGAGAGAGACAGGAGGGGGGAGAGTGGCGAAGAGGCACTTAAAGTAAGTCAAGATACAAAGTTTAATTTGATCGATTTAGTTCCATGAAATTGCCGTATAACGCAATTCACCCTTTTCACTCGTTACTCCATCCACGAACAAAAAACCTTTAAATTAATTCATTTTATTTGTATTTATTTTCTGTGGGGGGGGTGAATAAAAGGGGTGGGACTTGATATGTTTGATAACAATCTAATCCATCAAAATTGACAGATTGGGTTTCATCTAACTCTCTTCTGTCGTGTCCTTTTCTTCTTCTGCAATGGTTTAATGGCAGCGGCTGGAGAATCAGCTCCACCAGCTGTTTATCTTCATCAACCAATGAGCTCGTGTTCACAGCAGCAGTGGACGGAAACGAGGAGCAAGTCAAGTTTTCTTTAAATGATTTTATGTTCAAATTTGAGCTTCATTTGGATGGAAACTCGACTCCTGAACAAAACGGAGTAAAAACACAATGAGCGTGAACCTACTTGTTTTTCTGCTTTATAGTTTGTGGCAGTACAGAAAATGACTCACCTCACTGCAGGAGACACTCTTCTCATTGGCTCACAGACCTGAGGACCCCAGACGTGAGGTCTGCAGATGTGTTGACCCTACTGTCAACTAAACCAGCTAACTACACGATGCACTGCTGATCAACCGGATAGGTAAAAGACTTGAGGTTATTGGAGGTTAATTTTCTCTCTTCTTATGGAGCTAAGCTAACAGTTTCGCTCTGCTTCCAGTATTTGTGCTAAGTTACGCTACTTGTCTTCTTGCCTGACTGGAGAAGGGAACAAGCGGGTTTAATACATCTTGAAGTGTCCCTTTAAATTTCTATAGGGTTTAATAATTTGAGCAGAGGACCCGGGACATTTCCCTGAGGAACTCCAGGTTATTGAAATCGGAGAACAGGAGGTTTACTGCGATGTTTAACTGTTCATTTAAATCTAATGTCTCTTTGTTCTACAGAGAAACATGTTTTTTTGCTACAGGGGAGTTAACACTGTCAAAGTTCACGATTGTTCCCTCCAGAGTCTCTACAGAGGATCCAGGTCCAGGTCTCCCTCTGATCCTGGTTCCAGTCTCATGATGACAGGAAGAACCAGCCTAGTCTGTGTCTATAGTCGAGGAATTTTGATCCAGGTTCAGGTCTTTATGACAGAATCCAGACTCCCGGAGTCCAGAAGAGTCTGTTAATGATCTCATCTTCAGTCAGCCAATCCGAGGGTCAGGTTACAGATTTCCAAATTTCTAGAGTTATGAACATCAGAAAAACAGTAACAGGAACTTATTTCTGGGCTTGTTCTGTTTCTTGTTCTGATGCTTTCAGGTCCATTTTGAAACTCAAACGTTTTCCAGAACCAGGAACCTTTTTATGATCTCAAGAACTTTTAAAAGAGAGTCTTCTTAGAATCCAATAAACAATTCTAGGAACCTTTTATGGAGCCTGGGAACCTGTTCAGGAAACCACTGAGGAATGCAGGAACATCTTTAGAAACTCACAAACTTTTCCAGGAAACCAAGAAACTCTTTAGGATCTCCAGCATTTTTCTCCTTTTTAGGCACTCAGGAGCTTTTTCAGAACCAAGGAACATCTCTAGGAATCCAGGAACCTTGTTAGGAAGTGTTCCAGGATGTTTTCTAAGGACCATGGAACTTTTCCAGAAACTCAGGAACCTTTTTATGGATTTACGATGGACCATTTAGGAATTCGGGAACTATCCCAGGAACCTAATAACCCTCTTCCAGGAACACAAGAGCACTTTTCCAGGAAAATTTCTAGGACCTCAACAACAAAATTACCTCCAGTTCTACCAGAGGAACCTAGTTCAGGTTCTGGTTCCTGGGCCAGAGTTGGATGTGAAGTTCAGTTCTCTGGATTATTTGTTTATTAACATATTTTTAAAGATTTGACCCGACTACCGGTCGGACTAGTTCCTCCAAAGGTTTTCTTCTTCTGGGGCAAATAAAAACATGAGTGTCGAGCTAAGGAGTCTAAACTGAGACCAGGATCCAGACTCAAGAGCACAAGTTCAGTCTGAAGAAAGTCTGATGGAATAAATGATGTTTAAATGTTCATCCAGGTTTTCGTTTTCAGACCCCCCTCCCGACAACAAACACTCTGTGAACACTTCCTGAGTCCATAAAAGGTTGTTTGTCCATCAGCAGGTGGACGTGGTGGTGGAGGGTCGTAACCATGATGACGGGTCTCAGGACTTGTTGTCGTCATAGAGGTCGAGCGAGGCCTGGATGTCTGGCAGCTCTGTCTCACAGACGATACTGCGAGGAGACATCGAGTTCCTGTTGAAGAAGTGACCACCGCCTGATGAGACAGAAAAACAGTCAACATCCACTTTAAAACAAAAATATCCTTTTTTTCTAGTCAACCAGGATGAATTCTTTATCAAAAAACAGCTCCACACAGTCAGGGGCAATATTAGCTTTTTTAAGTGTTTATTCAAGGAGGGTCCATTAATGAAAGGGTTTTTGATGCTTTTTGTGCAGGTTTATAGGGTTAATAATGATGAGTTATTAATCTGAACACAACCATTAAATTCATCTCAAGTCCATTAAATCCCTGTTTCTCAACTGGTGTAAACAGAGAACAAATGGGATTTACATGGGCCACCAGTAAAGTCGTGGTGGGAAACTAAATGTGACTTTAACTTCATTCTCTAGAACGCTCTGATCAAACATCAGATGTATCCACAAAACTACTACAAAAATCCAAAGTCTACAGTGAACACAAAATATGTCAAGAGTTTCATCTCACACTGTGAGAATCAGTGACTGGTCTGATGACATCATCGTGTATATTTATGGTGTCATTGGCTCCATCTAGTGGACAATGTTAGACACTGTAGCAAACCTCAGATTTTAAAATCTGAACCAATTTCTCCCTGATACATACGCAAGGATCATCTTTAACTTTTATGAAACCATCTAATTATCCTGTGGTGTTAAGTTTGAAATGAAAATCTGAATCTGATTAAACTGAAGGTTTGAACTGAGAGCTTATAATGTCCTACGGTCGTGTTAAGTTTGTCTATAGTGGAAAAGTGAACATGGACAAGTTTTATAACAATGTAAAGTTGTAGTCTTAAGTTGCCTCATGATAATATTGCATATTGCCACAGTAGAATTGCTCTTGTGTTTAGTTGCAATTACAGTAAACTGTTGACGCCTGTATCAGGACTCTGTTGCTCTACATCAATGTAAAGTTGCTTTACAACAATGTAAACTTGCTCTATGACAATGTGAAGTTGCTGTATGATAGTGTGATGTAACTCTACGACAGTGTAAAACTGAAATTAAGTTGCTCTACAACAACATAAAGTTGCTCTTCGATAGCACAAACTTGCTCTATGTCAGTGCAAAATTTAAAGCGGAAAGTTGCTCTACAGCAGGGTAAATTTGCCATATGACAGCGTATCGTTGCTCTACGACAGTGAAGGTTGCTTAATGACTTTATGTTCTTACTGGTGACGGCGATGGTGATGTCAGCAGGTGTTCTAGGCGTGGCCTCAGGGTGGGGGTGGTTGAGCGGCTCCAGGCTGATCGACGGCTGGTTGCTATCACCAAGTGGCGCCCTCTGGCTGCCAGACGCCTGACTGACGCCCAGACGCTCCACGTCCAACACCACGCTGTCCACACAGGGAAGACTGGTCTGAGGACAGAGAAGACAGAACAGACAGAGGAGACACAGAGGACAGACAATAACGGTTGTTATACAAACACACCTGGTCTGTTGCTCTTTTCTATGTCAGCGATAACTCACCATGATGCCGAGAGCTTTGAGGATGTTGAGTTTACACATGGGACAGGTGCAGTGCTCATTCAGCCACGGGTCCACACACACTTTATGGAAGACATGTCTGCAGAGAGACAGAAACATATTTCATCTGATGACATTTTACCACCAAACCATCAGAAGTAACGGGCAGGACTGAAGATGCATCATCTGTCAAATCATCTGAGACGATTCAGTCAGCAGCTCTGACTTTCTATGTGATGATTTGAGAACGTAGCTGTAATCATTCTGAGGAGAAAATACAGTGACTTCAGAGAGTCTGAGGTGATCCATCAGTGGGATACTGGTCTGACTGGTGATACTGGCAGCACAGGGTCAATATTAAACTCATATAAAACTCTGGGAAAGTCCAGTACATTATCACAGAATGAGAACCCTGTGAAAACAGTGTCTGCCGGCGTTTTCAGACTCACTTGCAGGGCAGAATGCGAACCACATCGTTCAGCTGGTACGCTTCAATACACACCGCACAGTGGTTAAAATCTGGATCAGTTTCCTGCAACAAACACAGAAAAACACACAGAGACATAACTGAACAGGTTAAAGTGACGACTGAACAGAAAACTGCTTTTCTCTTCGAAACCGGCTAATCCATGTTATTCAGAGCCTCGTGATTCCATGTGTGAGTTAGGGTTAGGGTCTCTAGGGGTTAGGGTTTTGAATCTCTTTGTGGTGGTTTTGAACAAATAAACGTGTGAATCTCGCTGCTTCCTAACTGACTGGTCAGATTATTAACGGGTCCGTGTTAGGCCCGTCACGATAACTACTCTTGTTGGACCATATATTGCCCCAGCAATAATTACGATAAAAGATATTGTCATTTTGGGGGCATCTGCATCTCATTCCATCGCATTCCTTTTGCATAAAGCATGGGGATTGTGTTGCAGCAAGAGAGAGAGAGAAATCTTTAGCTAAATAATCACAAACTCACTACAGGGACATTATATATTTGAAGTAAAACGTTTTTCAAAAATCTTCCAAGATCAAACTAACTATTTAGATATTTCCAAGCTACAGGAACCCTGAGATCCAGAGAGAGACTGAAAGCTGAGGCAGCGACCGAGCCAGAGGAGAGCCGCAGCTCTTAACAGAGAAACTGTTGAAAACCTTGTTAAATTCCTCTCAGCTGTTTCCTCGCAGCGACGTCGTCATATCTCATTTATATTTTCATCTCCGTCACGTTTATCTTTCTTCACCATCATCCTGTGACCTCTAAACTTTGTGTGAGTGGACATCCATCACTGACTCCTCTGCAGCCTGAAGGTCCACAACATAAATAGCCACTGGGTCCTACTGCCCACGATTTCTCACTCCTGCTGTCCAGTTGAGTCCATCGGGCCAAACAGTGAGCTGCTGAGCTGTTGTTTTAGCCATTAGTTGCTTTGTTTGGACACAGAAAGTGTCCTCCCTCAGGTTTCATTTGGCAGCTGGAGTTAATATTAGTTTGCCTGGAGGCTGATGGATCTCTTTGCTGATTACCTTCTTTTAAAAGGTTTATTCAGTAAAACTGAAGAAGCAACACGTCGCCACATGGAAGAAACACTCTGAAGAATCCGGAAATGAACAGGCGCCTTTTATCCTCAGCGTTTACCTTGTCTCCTTTCTTCACCGTCCTCGTGGTCAACTTCCCGATGGCTTTCTTCGCTGCATCACCGAGACGACGCTGAGAGACAGAGGGAGGATGGATTATTACATGTCCAAAAGTATGTGGACAGCTGAACATATGTCACAGTGTAACATGTGAATGAGACCCCATGAGCATTAATGTGCTGACAGTCTACTGCGAAGGAAGGAGGACATCCAGAGAGAAAGGTGAACGCTGAGGACAAACTGCAGGACACAAAGAGACACACCCTTGTTAATTGGAAGAACAGGTTAGCCTAGCTTAGCACAAAGAAAGGTCTCTTCAAAAGGAGAGTTGATGCAGGGGGATTCTGGGCAACATCAACTCCTAGTGACATGTTTCAAGATCTCAAAAAAATCACAGAGGCTGCAAATGGACACAAGAGTACTCTGAATACTACTACTGTCTGTATGAGGCATCCAGTGTACTACAGTACTCTGAATATTACTACCGTCTGTACTGCAGGGGTCAGAGGATGTGATGGTTTATAAGGAAGTATTCCCATCAGCAGCAGCTGTACTCTGTGTTTACTGCTGGTTCTGTGACAGACTGAAAGTGTGACTGCAGGGAGGTGAAGTGAAGGTCAATCTGAAGCAGCAGATGGAGGGGGGGGGAGTGAGTCCTGGGAGGAGGGTTAGATTACATTAAGGGGGGAGGAGGAGGTGATCACCCACTGCTCCATTAAACAGATCATTAAATATTAATGATTCAAGAGGAGGAGGAGAGGGGAGGAGAGGAAGAGAGGAGAGTAGAAGTGAAGGAGGAGGAGGAGGAGGAGAGGAGGAAGAGTTAGCATGTTAGTGGTGTGTTAGCATGTTACCTGGCTGCGGTCGCGGGCGCTGGTGTAGCGGATCTTCTGGATGAAGTAGAAGATAAGCCAGGCCGACGAAATGATCATGAGGACGATGAAGGAGATGGAGACGAAGACCAGTGAGCCTCGGTTGATGTTTTTGGTTGGACCACGTTGACCAACCACCACAGAGACCAGGACCGTCAGGTTCCTCTCCAGGTGAGCCAGGATCTCTTTCCCATACCCCTCTGTGATCATTACCGCCACAGTGCCACCAGTACCTGCAGAGACATAACCAGCACCAAGACTGGATTCAGAACTCGGACCAAAGCCAAGACCAAGACCAAGACCAAGACCAGAACCAGAACCAGGCACAAAACCAGAACAGAACTAGGACCAGGTAATCAGATAAGTCAGGTGTTTCCAATTAATCAGATTACTTAATAAACTAACCACATGAGATGCCTGGGTGTGTTCTACTGCC
>CM022490.1:30657486-30667486 GCA_011952105.1 Coreoperca whiteheadi | reverse complement strand
ACACACACACACACACACACACACACACACACACTGATGGCAGGCGCTAACTGCCCATCAGTACAGTAACTAAATCACTCACACACTGAAGGCGCAGCTTCGGGAGCTATTCAGGGTTCAGTATCTTGCTCAAGGACACTTCGACACATGGCTGGGGGAAGCCGGGATCGAACCGCCGACCTTCCGATTGGTAGACGACCCGCTCTGCCACCAAGCCACAGCCGCCTCAATCATCTCAGCATATACAGGACCTGTTTGTTGGTGCTTCCCTGCGGTTTTGCACATTTCTCCCTGAGCAGAATGATAGGGGACATGGCGATCCTGCAGTGACCCCACCAGCCGCTTTAGCAGCTTTTTGCTAACATGTTCTGAAAGCTGATGACGTTTCAGTAAAACACGCAGACTCTGACCTTCGTGTCCCATCTTGACCGTCTTGTCGGTGGAGTTGTTGTAGATGAGGACGGCCGTGGCGTTGTAGGCGGCCGCCTTCAGGATCTTCTCCTTAAAGGTGCAGTTTCCCCTCTGCAGCAGCGCCACCCAGTGGACGCTCCGGGGAGGAACCAGGAAACGAGTGCTGGGGTCGCAGCCCTGCCGGTCCACCACTGAGGAGACACGCCGTTACCATGGTTACTGCGTTAGTTACAGACTCATTACAAAGACCATACACTGTTTTTATCTTTTTACAGAACAAAATTCTAAACATTTTCATTTGAAATGTTTTATGCTGTAGTTCCTCTGTAATGCCTTTAATGTATTATATTAAAGCACTTTTATGATTCAAATAAACGTGGAGCCCACTCCTGTGCTGTTTACTGGTTTAACTGGAGTCTCTGATCTATAATCAGTGTGTGATCAGACAGCAGAGCCAGGATCAGATCTAGGGATCTCCTCAGTCTGATGCTTGTCTAGGATCAGTAGAAACAATCACTGCTGCAGTTTGTGTCTGTCCTCATCTCTGCAGAGACATTAACCATCATCATTTACACCACGTGGACCTGAAATCCCTCACTCACTACTTCCTGTAGAACAGACCCTCTAGTGAGCACTGACTCCTAATGTTTAGACACTTAGTGATCTTCATGTTGTCATCACTGACAGCTGTAGAGTCCCATGACTTATTTCTCTCATGGATCAAATGTGGCCCATTACACTGTGGGATTGTTAGCAGACAGGAGCGTACACGTCATGAAGACTCAATGGCCGAATGCAGTGCGATGTATCGTAAACAGGACGTGAGTCCTTGTGAAATGACACTCCGTCATATTGTTTAAACTCTAATTACGAGCAGCCAAGTGGGAAAAATGTTCACGTCGGCCTTGACTTGTAATTCAGAGTCAGAGATATCAGGAATCTCTGACAGCGAGAACTACAGACGTGTCAACAAACTGTTGGCAGTTACGTCAAAATAAAATCAGGTATTAGCACCAATACATTAACGAATCTGGTTTCACTTGATAAACTGCTACAAATACGTAACAACAAAATAACTTAATTCAGGCTGCGGCTACAAGGAGGCCAACCACCTTGGAATAATGCAGAAGATAAATCATGAATAGACAACAATAAACATTTATCTCCAACTTTAAATCCAACATGGACCAGTGCTGGAACGTAACTGGAAGGACATTTGCTCAAGTATACTCCAGTTAGTTGAGTATTTTCATTTTATACCACATTTATCTGACAGCAGAGTTACAAAAACACAATATGACCATAACTTTTTTTACAGAACGTGAAAGAATAAACAAGAAATATTTTATAATATTTATAAGAAATATTTCAAAATGTCAAAATTTGTGTGTTTCGTGTAACACTGCAATTTCCCTTCAGGATTAATGAAATACTTATTTTTTTGAAACCATCAGTATCAGTTTGAAGAAAGTGGTGTTACAACAGATATTAAAGCACACAGCTCAGTTCTCTGTGTTTGAGAGCTTTAATAAGATGCTGCAGACAGTCGGAGCTCCATCCAGCCGCTGCAGTGTCCTTGGACCGTCTGACTGTAATCTGACGCTTCAGAGCAGAGACGCTCCAACCTTCAACAGCCTGCAAACCTCCGCAGTGCCTCACAACAGACGCTACATCTACCACATCCACAAGAACTATGTCCATGATATCCACAGCAGCATCCAAAACAACACCAAGATACAGGACACAAAACGACAACAAAGAGACACGAAGCAAAACACAAAGAGACAAAAAGACAACAAAGAGACACAAAATGAACACAAAGACACAAAACAACCACAAAGAGGTAAATCAACCTGGGGCCTGAACCACGAAGGCCGCTGAACAGTAACGGGTCACAGGATCGGTTTAGAGTTGACAAAACCAAACCGATGCAGTCAGGCTTTATTGGTCCGATGACGCAGCTCATCAGCTTCCTCTGTCAGCTCAGGCTTTGGTCCTGAAGCTGTGATTACTTCACATTAAAGAGTGACGTCGGCACTAAACAACCAATCACGTTGGACAGGGATAGAGCGGAGCTGTATATTCTTCTGTGGAGGAGCGAGAGCTGCTTCTTCAGAAACATGAAGAATATAAGACTGTATTTGAAGCAGCAGTAACACTGTCTCTGCTGCCAAAGCAAGAGAAGGATGTTGGAGGAAGATTGCTGACTGCATTAATGCGTCAGTAAAAAAACAACATTCTACAGGTCATTAATCGAAAATGAAGGAGATACAGTGCAAAACAACGCAACGCAGTACAGAGCATGTGCGGTACAGTAAGGGCGTGGCTACCACGAGTCCCATTTGTTGTGTGCGGCTCAAGGAGTTTGCAAATGTAACAGATTCCTTCTGCGGAAAATCTGTATCGTTCATACAATACGTATCAGGAAGGTCCAGGGGATTCTGTCCCTAACAACTCTCTCTAAGAAGAGCTCTTCTAACAGTCTGAGATGTCCACAGGATTTGGTAGAAAAGGTGAAGCGGCTGCAACAGACGCTGGGAATTAGTTACGTCATCTATATATAGATTTTTTCCTCACAGCTGATTGGTCACACTTAAATCTGAGATCTCCAATCCAGAACATAACCTGCCCCGGAGCAGGTCAGCCGTGCAGCGTAAGATACCATGGCAACGAACAGCGATTCAAGCCGAGCTGCTTTCATAGTTCCTCAAACCCAGGACTGGCACAAACTAAGCTTAAACAGGTCTGGCTAGCCAGCTGAACCGGCTCCGCGGTACAGGCCCCACAAAGAGACTAAACGATCACAAAGAGATACTAAACGACGACAGAGACACATAACAGAGACGAAATGACCACAAAGAGACAAAACGACCACAAAGAGACACAAAGCAAAAACTAAAAGACCTCTGGCCTCAGGGGGCAGTAATGAGCATGTTACAGGTTTGTGCACCACAACGAGGCGAAGAAAACGTCACACCAGAAAACCTTCTTGGACAAGCGACAGAAAGGCAAGATTTATTCTTTATCTTAAGTGTTTCAAACTGTATTTCTTGGTTTTACAAGAGAAAACACTTCAGTGATGAAGTTGTTTGTTAAATGTCTGCTGATCTTCCAGTAAAGAGCAACACAACCTAACACGAGCCGCCTGTGGTGACTGAGGATCTCGGAGAGCCAGAGGGCGCTGAGGACGATATTCAGGAGTTCTTCTGGCGTAGTTTAAAGGTTTTAAATGTCTGGATGTTCCCTGTCTGTACTCTCTAACTCCTGCCGTTTGACTTTGTCTCCTCACTCCAACAATCTGCTGACTGTACTAAACTCCGTTTCCTCTGATTCAGACACTTGATGACGGATGATCTATCAGTGAATGAGCATGAAGTTTTCGGGAAGTCAGTTCACGTTTAAATTCTGGGTCATTGAGGGAGAATTCAGTAACCATGACGACATGTTTTGTTTACATCCTTTGAATTCACTACAACTCTGATTCCTCTGACTGGCTTCTTCTCCATGGCAACAGCAGTTGAGGCTCATGGGTATTGTAGTATTTAGGGCCGTCCACCACACTGACGAATAAGACAAAGCAGCTGGAAAGAACCGTAAACCTGCATTCTGTCTACTGGCCAGCAGGGGGCGACTCCAGAAGTCCGTCTGTACAGAAGTCTGCGAGGAAGCGGCCGACGTCCCGCCTGACTCACTGCCTCAGGAAACGGTTTCCTGATGAGTTCAAGGGCTCTACTTCCAACTCTCCTTCAACGCTGATGTTCACTCAGTAAATTAGGGCCCATTTAGAGGGAAAATAGACGATAAAGCAGGTGTGCTTTAGGGCGGGGCTACCGTCCGATTGACAGGTCGCCGTGGTAGCGAGCTGCCAGTCAGGATAGAGGCGATGCGTATCCGCCGCACTGAACATTTAACCAGCTGTAAAAAGTACATTTTGTTTTAAGCCTGCTACCCAAAATTAGCATGCCAATTAATATCACAGCTAACGTCTCCCCTCGCCGACATGGTGACATCACTGTGACGTCACTATGAGGAGTCAGGTGACTCAGACAGGTGGGAAACAGGTCAGCTGAAGGTGAACACGAAAACTATTTCATCAGTCACAGACGCACTTCCTCTTTCAACTCTGACCTACTTTGATAACAAAGGTTAAACAAGTGATCCAGCTGTGACATCATCATCAGATGCGTTTCCTCTTTCTCACATCTCTCTCTTCACCGGGCGACGCAAAGGACGAGACGCGAGTGACGGAAACCTGGACGCAATTAAGGGAAGTGGGATGTGGGACCTCAGGTGTGTTGGGACCTCAGGTGTGTGGGGCATCATCAGGTGTGTGGGACATCAGGTGTGCTGTGACCTCAGGTGTGCTGTGATGTCAGTACCTCCGTGATGCGGTGCAGGTGGGATGACGATGCCCCTGGTGTCTAATTTCGGTGAGTTCTGTCCGTACGTCCCGTCGTCGCTGCTCATCATGTGGACAGTGTTTCCACGGCCGTCCAGCACCGTGGCGTTCACTGTGGCGCCAACGTATTCCTCCGACACCATGTTTCTGTCCGAGCGGGCTGCCAACACTGAGCGGGACTGGACCAGGACCAGGACCTGGACCAGGACCGACAGGATGGGGAGACGGGTCCACCTCGGGGACGTCATGTCGTCCTCTCAGTCCTCGTTACATCCAAACTGTCAGGAAACAAAAAGAAAGACTTTAGACCTGAACGACGAGCGAGTCCTGTCCTCCTGAGGACTGCAGCGTCCGACTGTCTCCTGTGTGTGTCCTCACTTTGTCCTAAAACACAGTTTGTACTGTTATTCATGTCCCTAGTCTGTGTCCTCCAACTGTCTCTGTATTTCAACATATCTTCACGTGATATGAAATCTGCTTTAATGCCAGTTTACATCCTCTCTACATGTCCTCCAAAATGTCTTAATGTCTTTGTCCCCTAATACTTTAGTGTTTGTCCTCAAAATGAGTTGTTGATGTCAGCTCATGTCCTTCAAAGAAAGTCTCTTTATTTCTTCAAAACATCTCCTTGATGTCTGTTTGGGTCTCAGGGCCTCGGCACACCGTTTAGGTCGTGCGGTTAATTCGCACGTCATTATATTTGTTCGAACTGTTGCTTTTGTCGCGTTCACACGGAACGTGAATATCACGACGCAATTCTTTTCTTGGAACGAGGTTTATTTTTCAGAGTTTTCGCACGGTGAGTGTCTGTGGGCGGAGCTCAAGGTCACACCTGACCGACCCCGAGAGTCTGAGCTGGAGCTGGAGCGAAGCTTTTATTCAGCAAGTGTCGCACATTCGGACCTGATGCCCCCGGGGTGTAAAGGCCTTCATGTCCCCGTCCTACAAGGTTTCATTTACCCTCAAAATCTCTTCTTAATGTTAGTTCATGTCCTTTAAAGGACGTCTTTTTGTCCTCTTTGACTTTTAAAGATCTTAAATCTCGTCTTTATGTTTCCAAATTCCTCCAGTTACCTCAAATGTCCCTTTTTTACCCAAAATGTCTTATGTCTTGTGTAGGTCTTCTTTGTTCTTTCTTTGTCTCTTTACTTTCTGAAAATGTCTATTGGTCTTCAAAATCTGTATGTCAGTTTATGTCCTTGAAACCATGTCTTTATGTCTCCTTATGTCCTCCAAAGGGTTGTCTTCTCCAAGTATTTGTCCTCAAAATCTGTTATTGATGTCAGTCCATGTCCTCAAAAAGATGTCTTCGTCTCTTTATTTCTTAAAAGATTTTAAAACCTTTGTCCTCAAAATCTGTTTGTAAAATCATTTATATTTTTTAAAGGACTTCAGTCTTTTTTATGTTCTCAAAATCTCTACTTAAAGTCTGTTTATGTCCTCTAATGGACGTTTTTGTCTTTTATGTCTTTCAAAGATTCTTTATATTCACCAAATGTCTCTTATTTTGTTATTGAGTTTTTTATGTAACCAAATGTATTTTGCCCCAGAAAGTCTTCTCTCCTTGTCTCTTTTTGTTCTGAAAGTTCAGCTTTTAATGTCAGTTTATGTCCTTTAAGACAAAAATCTGTTGTCTAAATGTCATCTTTATGCGTATTTATGTCCTGAGAATGTCTTTTTGTCCTCCAATAACAGGTGTTTGTGATGTCTCTTTTCTTTGTTTAATTTTCTTATAACCACTATATGTCTCATCTGTTTTCAGTGTCGTCCAGTTATATCAAATGTCCTGTTACCAACATGTCCCTATTATTTCCCAAAGGTCTCGGTCATGTATGTCCTCCAAGCATCTGCTTTACGTCTATTACATTTCTCAATGTTTCAGTGTATTTTTGTCCTTAAATTTGTTTTGGTGTCACCTGAAGTCTTTGTTGCTTTATGTCCTCCAAATGTTTTGTCTCAAATATGTTATTAAAAAGACTTAGCTGAGACATATTTTGTTCATGTTCCACTAAATATCTTTTTGATGTTTCTCTACGTGTAGGAAAATAACCGTGGCCATCAAAATGTCCTTTTTGCCCCGAACGTCTTCTTTAAGTCTCTTTAGGTTCTGAAAGTGTTTAAATGTCTCTTTATCATCAAAATCTGTTTTAATGTGAGTTTATTTCTTCTTTATGTGTCTGTGTGTCCTCCCCAGGTCTTCTTTATGTCCCAGCCTGTTTCCGGTAGTCCTCACAGTCAATAAAACCCTGGGTTTCAGACTGTCAGGGACAGGACAGACAGTGTGAGGACATCAGGACGGTGCTGTCAGTCCCAACATGGAGCATCATCAGCAGGCCAACATCTGGACCTCCACACCGCCATGTCTTCAGTCCTGAACCCCTCCGCTGGTTAAAACACACGTTGTATTCAGAACTCCGTTTAATAAATGTCCGTTTTAAGACAGCGGTGAATCCAGCACCGTGACTCAGTGTTTAAACGCCGTTTGAAAGCGGCGCTGGCAGCCCCTTCATTCCGCTTTGTCTTACCGTCTGCAGGCGGACAGACAGGTAGGCTCCCGGTCATCCGACTCCCGCCTGCCTGCGTTCTCCTCCCGCCTTCCTTGCTGCTGTTGTCCCGTTGGGTGTCCGGCCGGGCTCGGCGGGTCTACGGACAAAGGATCCTGCTGTTGTTCGGTGTTTTATTCCGCTTCGTTCCCGGTGGTCGAGCCCCGTCTCTCGGTCGCTCAGTTTGGGGCGCACTGCGCAGGCGCGGAGCCACGTCACGGGGAGGTGGCAAACAGGGCGCGTGTGCGATACCTTCACGTTTAGGTACCTGAGACGTGGATCAGCTGTCGCGATACCTGCCGTGAGCGCGTCCACCTGTCGCCCGTGCTTTGATCTGTCTGAACAATAATCAATAATCACAGTATGCATTCCTTTAGCAAAGCTAATATAACTGCTGATGATCACTAATATCTACATCTTTACTTGAACAATACACACAGACACAACTAATGACCACTAGAACCTCCACAAGGTCCATTTAGCAGCTGTTCCGGAGCTTTCGAACGTCACACTCATCTTCCTCAGCAGATGATGCTCATTGGTCGCTCAAGATGATTTCAACCGTGGAGCCAGTGTAGAACATAGGCACCTTGTGCAGGTTCTGCTCTTTAGAACGGATTCAGGTCTGGAAACATTCCACTCCGCTGGGATCCCGAGTTGGTTTCTTTCGAAGGAGGTGGCATCGGACTGAACCGATTCAATAACCGATTATTAACAAAACAACATCTTAGTTCATGTTGTTGCCTTCAGACAAAGCTCGTCCACACAGGACGCTTGGCTGGAAACACAGGACAGCTGGAAGGGCTGTGGCAGGTGTGGACGTGACGTGATGCAGGAGGCATGAAGAACATTTCCCTCTGAAGGACTCAGCAGGAACCGTGTCTGAACGCGTCTCTCTTACCCCGTTTCCCCCGAGGCGGAGCCAGAGCCCAGTTTCAGACCGGTTCTTTGTGTTCCCACAGCCGAAGCAGCGGCTCGGAGCAGGACAAGCGGTTCTTCAGTAGCACCGAGTCTCTGCTGGTCTAGAAGGAAGAACCGCTGACGTCAGCGGCTGGGGGCGGGGTCACCGTGACCCACGAGACGAACAGTTTTCCCTTCTGCTTCTTACACCGACGCTTCATCCGTTTTTATCGAACGGCAGTGTGATGGTTTAGCAGCAGCGTTGATGCTAGGAGGCTAGCAGCATGCTGAGGCTGAAGCTGAAAATAAATGTTCTGTACGTACCGGTCCTCTCGCTGTGACCGCCGTCTGGACAAACTACGGCGAACGTCCGCGACTGTGTTTGCTGGGAGAGATGTGACGTGTACGGTCAGGTGAGACCTGGCTCTGAGCCGCTCTGTAGCCATGGAAACACAAACGGGTTCTTAGAAGGCCCGTCAGCCGAACCGGCTCGGAACCAGCACCCGGGTCACTCTGGTGGAAAAGGGGTATCAGCGCCACAGGACAGGAGGAGGGAGGGATGACGCCCTCTGGCGGACACAGCCAGGAACTGCAGCGAGAGGCTCACCTGGGCTTTTCTGATTCAGCAGCTAATGAAGAAATAACTGCTAATCAATAACATAATAACAACTGATAATTGTTTTTATTGAACAGTTAAAGAAGGACAGAGTTAACCATTTGTTAAGAAGCAGAGCAAGAAGAGTGTGTGTGTGTCTGTGTGTGTGTGAGAGTGTGTGTGAGTGTGTGTGTGTGTGTCTGTGTGTGTGTGAGAGTGTGTGTGAGAGTGTGAGAGTGTGTGTGTGTGTGAGAGTGTGAGAGTGTGTGTGTGAGAGTGTGAGAGTGTGTGTGTGTGTGAGAGTGTGAGAGTGTGTGTGTGAGAGTGTGTGTGTGTGTGTGTGTGTGTGTGTGAGAGTGTGTGTGAGAGTGTGTGTGTGTGTGTGTCTGTGTGTGTGTGAGAGTGTGTGTGAGAGTGTGAGAGTGTGTGTGTGAGAGTGTGTGTGTGTGTGAGA
The DNA here is from genome assembly GCA_011952105.1 of Coreoperca whiteheadi. Classification (NCBI taxonomy): domain Eukaryota; kingdom Metazoa; phylum Chordata; class Actinopteri; order Centrarchiformes; family Sinipercidae; genus Coreoperca; species Coreoperca whiteheadi. Next base: position 30,658,184 of record CM022490.1, on the reverse strand, counting down.
GTGTGTGTGAGAGTGTGAGAGTGTGTGTGTGTGTGTGTCTGTGTGTGTGTGAGAGTGTGTGTGTGTGAGAGTGTGTGTGAGTGTGTGTGTGTGTGTCTGTGTGTGTGTGAGAGTGTGAGAGTGTGTGTGTGTGTCTGTGTGTGTGTGAGAGTGTGTGTGAGTGTGTGTGTGTGTGTCTGTGTGTGTGAGTGTGTGTGAGAGTGTGAGAGTGTGTGTGTGAGAGTGTGTGTGTGTGTGTGTGTGTGTCTGTGTGTGTGTGAGAGTGTGTGAGAGTGTGAGAGTGTGTGTGTGAGAGTGTGTGTGAGAGTGTGAGAGTGTGTGTGTGTGTGTGTGAGAGTGTGAGAGAGTGTGTGTGAGAGTGTGTGTGTGTGTGTGAGAGTGTGAGAGTGTGTGTGTGTGTCTGTGTGTGTGTGAGAGTGTGTGTGAGTGTGTGTGTGTGTGTCTGTGTGTGTGTGAGTGTGTGTGTGTGTCTGTGTGTGTGTGAGAGTGTGTGTGAGAGTGTGTGTGAGTGTGTGTGTGTGTGTGTGTGTGAGTGTGTGTGTGTGTCTGTGTGTGTGTGAGAGTGTGTGTGAGTGTGTGTGTCTGTGTGTGTGTGAGAGTGTGTGTGAGTGTGTGTGTGTGTGAGAGTGTGTGTGAGTGTGTGTGTGTGTATGTGTGTGTGTCTGTGTGTGTGTGAGAGTGTGTGTGTGAGAGTGTGT
>CM022490.1:30628588-30646088 GCA_011952105.1 Coreoperca whiteheadi | reverse complement strand
AAGTTTTTCTATCTGTGAGAGGACCAGGCTGACTATTAGTCTTTGAAAGAGAGGACATGTTATTCAAGTGAGGACATTTTGTTAAAGTGACGACACTTTATTAAAGTTGAGGACATTATAACAAAGAAAGAACATGATATTAAAGTGAGGACATTTTATTAAAGTTGAGGACATTATGTTAAAGTGAGGACATTTTGTTAAAGTGAGGACATGTTATTAAAGTGAGGACATTATAACAAAGTGAGGACATGTTATTAAAGTGAGGACATTTTATTAATGTCGAGGACATTATAACAAAGTGAGGACATGTTATTAAAGTGAGGACATTTTCTTAAAGTGAGGACATTATGTTAAAGTGAGGACATTTTGTTAAAGTGAGGACATGTTATTAAAGTGAGGACATTATAACAAAGTGAGGACATGTTATTAAAGTGAGGACATTTTATTAAATTGAGGACATTTTCTTAAAGTGTGGACATTTTGTTAAAGTGAGGATATGTTATTAAAGTGAGGACATTTTGTTAAAGTGAGGGCATTATAACAAAGAAAGAACATGATATTAAAGTGAGGACATGTTATTAAAGTGAGGACATTTTATTAAAGTTGAGGACATTATAACAAAGTGAGGACATGTTATTAAAGTGAGGACATTTTCTTAAAGTGAGGACATTTTCTTAAAGTTGAGGACATTATAACAAAGTGAGGACATTTTCTTAAAGTGAGGACATTATAACAAATTGAGGACATGTTATTAAAGTGAGGACATTTTCTTAAAGTGAGGACATTATAACAAAGTGAGGACATTTTGTTAAAGTGAGGACATTTTGTTAAAGTGAGGACATGTTATTAAAGTGAGGACATTTTCTTAAAGTGAGGACATTATAACAAAGTGAGGAAATTTTGTTAAAGTGAGGACATTTTGTTAAAGTTGAGGACATTTTGTTAAAGTGAGGACATGTTATTAAAGTGAGGACATGTTATTAAAGTTGAGGACATTATAACAAAGAAAGAACATGATATTAAAGTGAGGACATTTTATTAAAGTTGAGGACATTATAACAAAGACAGGACATGTTATTAAAGTGAGGACATTTTATTAATGTTGAGGACATTATAACAAAGTGAGGACATGTTATTAAAGTGAGGACATTTTTTTTAAAGTGAGGACATTATGTTAAAGTGAGGACATTTTGTTAAAGTGAGGACATGTTATTAAAGTGAGGACATTATAACAAAGTGAGGACATGTTATTAAAGTGAGGACATTTTATTAAATTGAGGACATTTTCTTAAAGTGTGGACATTTTGTTAAAGTGAGGATATGTTATTAAAGTGAGGACATTTTGTTAAAGTGAGGGCATTATAACAAAGAAAGAACATGATATTAAAGTGAGGACATGTTATTAAAGTGAGGACATTTTATTAAAGTTGAGGACATTATAACAAAGTGAGGACATGTTATTAAAGTGAGGACATTTTCTTAAAGTGAGGACATTTTATTAAAGTTGAGGACATTATAACAAAGTGAGGACATTTTGTTAAAGTGAGGACATTTTGTTAAAGTGAGGACATGTTATTAAAGTGAGGACATTTTCTTAAAGTGAGGACATTATAACAAAGTGAGGACATTTTGTTAAAGTGAGGACATTTTGTTAAAGTTGAGGACATTTTGTTAAAGTGAGGACATGTTATTAAAGTGAGGACATGTTATTAAAGTTGAGGACATTATAACAAAGTGAGGACATGTTATTAAAGTGAGGACATTTTCTTAAAGTGAGGACATTTTATTAAAGTTGAGGACATTATTACAAAGTGAGGACATGTTATTAAAGTGAGGACATTTTGTTAAAGTGAGGACATTTTATTAAAGTGAGGACATTTTATTAAAGTGAGGACATTTTATTAAAGTTGAGGACATTATAACAGCGTCCTCAAGTATAGGCGTACAAATGTGTGTGTGTAGTAAATACACACTGCAACAGTTTTTCTTGTTTAACATCAAATCCTGTTTACTGCACTGAGGAGTAACACAGTTCTGAACTACAGTACTATGCTACAGCACTACGCTACAGTACTACAGTAGTACGCTACAGCACTACACTACAGTACTACACTACAGCACTACGCTACAGTACTACACTACAGCACAACAGCACTACGCCACAGTACTACGCTACAGTACTACAGCACTACGCTACAGCACTACACTACAGTACTACACTACAGCACTACACTACAGCACTACGCTACAGTACTACAGCACTACGCCACAGTACTACAGCGCTACGCTACAGTACTACACTACAGCGCTACGCTACAGTACTACAGCGCTACGCTACAGTACTACACTACAGCATCTCTGCAGGTCTACAGACACACTGTCGCGCGCTCTGGTCTCTGCAGGTCTACAGACACACTGCCGTGCGCTCTGGTGTCTGCAGGTCTACAGACAGACTGACGTGTGTTCTGGTCTCTGCAGGTCTACAGACAGACTGACGTTTGTTCTGGTCTCTGCAGGTCTACAGACAGACTGACATGTGTTCTGGTCTCTGCAGGTCTACAGACACACTATTGCGCGCTCTGGTCTTTGCAGGTCTACAGACACACTGTCCCGCGCTCTGAGTGTGTCCCGCGCTCTTGTCTCTGCAGGTCTACAGACACACTGTCCCGCGCTCTGGTCTCTGCAGGTCTACAGACACACTGTCACGCGTCCTGGTCTCTGTAGGTCTACAGTAAGACTGACGTGTGTTCTGGTCTCTGCAGGTCTGCGGGCATTCAAGCTGCAGATGACCTGTAACGTCACCACTCTGAAGGAGAAGCAGCTGAAGGAGATCCAGGCTCCGACCACCAACCTGTACCTGCCGGTCCTCTACCTGCTGGCCTTCAGTGTGGGTCTGCCCTCCAACCTGCTGGCTCTCTGGGTCCTGCTGTTCAGGACCAAACCGCTGCCCTCCACCACGCTGCTCATCAACCTCACCGCCGCAGACTGCCTGCTGCTGCTGGCGCTGCCGTTCCGGATCGTGTACCACTTCAGAGGAAACAACTGGGAGCTGGGCGAGCCCTTCTGCCGCATCGTCATGGCGATGTTTTACGGCAACATGTACGGGTCTGTGCTGTGTCTGGCGCTGGTGGCTCTAGACCGATACATCGCTTTGGTTCACCCGTTCGGCGCCAAGACGCTGCGCAGCCGGCGGACGTCTCTGTACATGACGGCGGCGGTGTGGGTGGTGGTGCTGGCCGCCATGCTGCCGCTGCTGGTGTCGCGACAGACCTACGTGCTGGACGATCTGCGGGTCACCATCTGCCACGACGCGCTGCCCGAGGAGGAGCAGGAAAACTACTTCCTGCCGTACTTCGTCACCTTGTTCATTTTCTGCTTTCTGCTGCCCTTCCTGGTCGTACTGTTCTGCCATGGCGCCGTGCTGCGCACCCTGATGGCCGAAGGGAAGCGCTATGGCCACGCCATCCGGGTGACGGTGCTGGTGCTGCTGGTGTTCATCGTGTGTCTGCTGCCCAGCAACATCCTCCTCCTCCTCACCTACACAGACATCGTGCTGGACGGAGATGGCGAGGACATCTACGTCCACTACATGGTTAGCTTAGCGGTCAGCACCTTCAACAGCTGCATCGACCCCTTCATCTTCTACTACGTGTCGGTGGAGTTCCGGGAGAAGGCCAGGAGCGTTCTGTGTTGCCGCGGCGACTCAGAGGACAAACCGTCTTCTCTGGGGAACAACGTGTCGTACTCTTCGTCATCTGGACTGAGGTCAAAGGTCACCCTGCTGTCCAAGTCCAGTCTGAGACAGTGTGAGGAGGCCTAACTGTCAGAAGCACATTTACCTGTCGACGGGACAAACTGATGGTCACATGACCGCCGTCATCATCACAGGTGTCACTGAAACAACCGATTTAACATGTTGCACTGCTCCTTTAAACGAATTGATCCCTGATGACTTGATTGATTGAATATTGTGAAAAAAAAACAGTCAGAAACCTCATGATTATTTCTTTACACAATAAGAAAAATAAAACTATAAGAAAAAGATTCATACTGCTGTTTTATTTATAGTAGAATCAAAGATTTAAAGGAAGATATTGTAAATTCACAATGAAATGAAATGACACATAATTCATAAAAATCAGAAAGTCTCTGATAAAGTCATTCTGTCTGTATTTGAGAGAATATTTACATTAAAATGACTCGATGAAGGAGTGTTGGTATTTATTATATTGGTTATTGTCTATTAGAACAATAAACATTAACGTCAACGCTGTAGATTACAGCCAACAAGTTTAAATGTAAATATATCATATACAAAATAGTTTTTAATTACTCAGGACACATTGAATAACCACCAGGTAGAAAACAGGGTGTCTGCAAACTCCTCCACTTGAGGCAGCAGCTCTCCACCAACCTGAAGGGGACAAGCCACCCTTTTCCGGCTGAGAACAATGGCCTCGGACTTGGAGGTTCTGATTCTCATCCCCGCCGCTTCAAACTCGGCTGCAAACCGTCCCGGTGCACGCTGAAGGTCCTGATTTGATGAAGCCAACAGGACAACATCATCTGCAAAAAGCAGAGACGAAATCCTGTGGTCCCCAAACCGGACTCCCTCCGGCCCCTGACTGCGCCTAGAAATCCTGTCCATATAAATAATGAACAGGACCGGTGACAAAGGGCAGCCCTGCCGGAGTCCAACATGCACCGGGAACAGATCTGACTTACTGCCGGCAATGCAAACCAAACTCCTGCTCCGGTCATATAGGGACCGGACAGCCCTTAGCAGAGGGCCCCGGACCCCATACTCCCAGAGCACCCCCCACAGGTTGCCGCGAGGGACACAGTCGAATGCCTTCTCCAGATCCACAAAGCACATGTGAACTGGTTGGGCAAACTCCCATGAATCCTCCAGCAACCTGGAGAGGGTATAGAGATGGTCCAGTGTTCCACGACCGGGACAAAAACCGCAATGTTCCTCCAGAGTCCGAGGTTCGACTATCAGCCGAATTCTCCTCTCCAGTACCCTGGCATAGGCTTCACCGGGGAGGTGGAGGAATGTGATCCCCCGGTAGTTGGAACACACCCTCCGGTCCCCCTTTTTAAACAGAGGGACCACCACCCCAGTCTGCCAGTCCAGAGGCACTGTCCCCAGCCGCCACGCGACGTTGCAGAGGCGTGTCAACCAAGACAGCCCCACAACATCCAGAGACTTGAGGTACTCAGGGCGGATCTCATCCACCCCTGGTGCCTTGCCACCGAGGAGCTTCTCAACTACCTCAGTCACCTCAGCCCGGGAGATCGACGAGTCTGCAACCAAGCCCTCAGCCTCTGCTTCCGCAATGGAAGACGGTGGGGTTGAGGTGATCCTCGAAGTACTCCTTCCACCGTCTGAGGATGTCCCCAGTTGAAGTCAGCAGATTCCCACCCCCACTGTAAACAGTGTGTGCAGGGCACTGCTTCCCCCTCCTGAGGCGCCGGACGGTTTGCCAGAATTTCTTCGAGGCCGACCGATAGTCCTTCTCCATGGCCTCACCGAACTCCTCCCAGACCCGGGTTTTTGCCTCTTCAACCACCCGGGCTGGAGCTCGGTTGGCCCTCTGGTACCCATCAGCTGCCTCCGGAGTCCCCCAAGCCAACCAGGCTCGATAGGACTCCTTCTTCAGCTTGACGGCATCTCCTACTTCTGGGGTCCACCACCGGGTTCGGGGATTGCCGCCATGACAGGCACCGGAGACCCTGCGGCCACAGCTCCGAGCAGCTGCATCGACAATAGAGGTGGACAACATGGTCCACTCAGACTCAATGTCTCCAGCCTCCCTCAGGATCTGGTTGAAGCTCTGCCGGAGGTGGGAGTTGAAGATCTCTCTGACTGGCGACTCTGCCAAAAGTTCCCAGCAGACCCTCACAGTACGTTTGGGTCTGCCAAGTCTGTCCAACTTCCTCCGCCGCCATTGGATCCAACTCACCACCAGGTGGTGATCAGTTGACAGCTCCGCCCCTCTCTTCACCCGAGTATCTAAGACATACGGCCGGAGGTCAGATGAAACAACCACAAAGTCGATCATCGACCTCCGACCTAGAGTGTCCTGGTGCCACGTGCACTGATGGACACCCTTATGCTTGAACATGGTGTTCGTTATGGACAAACCGTGACTAGCACAGAAGTCCAATAACAGAACACCACTCGGGTTCAGGTCGGGGGGCCGTTCCTCCCCATCACGCCCCTCCAGGTATTACTGTCGCTGCCCACGTGAGCGTTGAAGTCCCCCAGTATAACAACAGAGTCCCTGGTCGGAGCACTTTCCAGCACCCCTCCCAGAGACGGCAAGAAGGTCGGGTACTCTACACTGCCATTCGGCCCGTAAGCACAAATAACAGTGAGAGACCTATCCCCAACCCGAAGGCGCAGGAAAACGACCCTCTCGTTCACCGGGATGAACTCCAACACATGGCGGCTGAGCTGGGGGGCTATAAGCAAGCCCACACCAGCCCGCCTCCTCTCTCCGCGGGCAACTCCAGAGTAGTAGAGAGTCCAGCCTCTCTCGAGGAGTTGGGTTCCAGAGCCCAAGCTGTGCGTGCAAGTAAAAGTCCTGTATTCATAATTGTACTTTAGTAAAAGTACATAAATATTAGCAGCAAAATATACTTAAAGTACTAGAAGTAAAAGTACTCACCATGCAGAATGACCTATTTCGGAATATTATATTATTGGATTATAAATATTGTTATATATTATTATTGATCCATTAATGTGCTCATCTCTTTAATGTTGCAGCTGGTAACAGTAGAGCTAATGGGTAGCTTGTGTATTCTCCCAAGTTTTATCAAATCTCAACCTATAATAATACATCATAATGTATTCGTTGATTATATTTTGTGTGATTAATCTGGAGTATAAAGTGTGTCAGATCCGGTAAACCCCCGTACGGGAGGTACTGGACCAGCTTTCCATTTCCTAAGACTCTCACAGTATTACACAGTAAGTTTAGGCTGGTGGCGAGAAGACACGCCGAGCTTCTAACAGCCTACGTCCGAGCGTCTAACTGCTTCCTCTGATTCAGCAACTGACCGAACAGCCCGTTTGCGTCAGTTACCAACACCAACTGCTAACAGCAGCTCTCCTCTAATTAATCTGGGCTTCTGTTCTGGTGCTAGGATGGGTTTTAGTGGCTCTATTGAGCCCCAAGGGACAAGTTAGTTTGATTGGCTAGAGTAACCTGTAAGAAGCTGTTAAGATGTTACACACAGAACAACCTAACCTTTTACTACCATCAAATGAACTCATAAATCAAATGTCCACAATTTAGACTTTAACTATAGTTTGACTATTTATAACATTAAGCTTTAGCAAGGGCAGTAGTAAAACAGCTGAATTCAAACTTCAATCTTCAAACAAATCATTCAAATAAATCTTACAGTAACTACACAGCTGAGTCTTAATCAACAGTTATCTGTTTCTGGATGAAGGAGAGAGCAGAGTCTGTCCAGCTGGAGCGGCGCCACTCTCCCTGTTGTCAGACCCAGTCTCTGATGAACGATTCACAGCTCCTTCCAAAGCACCCAACATGTTGAGAAGGAACTTCAGTGTGAGTTAGTGATTCTGTCACTGGAGGAAATGGTTAATCCTTTGCGTGCTCAGATCCTCTGACAGCGACAAAGTCTTAAAAATCCCTTTTTGTAGATGTTGCTGCTCACAATCTCTTCACAATTCTTATAACTCTTCAGATGAAAAGGCACAAGGAACTAACCCCGTTTCCCTCTCTGTCTCCCTAATTTATATCTCTCTATGTGACACGCTCATGTTACACACACTGTCGACATCTCATAGCACACACACAGTTGTGCCAGTTGGTGACTCTCTTGTTCTGAGTGCGTCGTCATTCGGACTCATAACGTTCACTCATTCATGAACGTTCACTCGGTCTCATCAGAGCTACGTTCCTGACATGTAGCCTTCTCAGCTCTAACAAATACTTTCATGTAGTTATTAAAACTTTCTCAATAACCTTTCTTATGATTAATGTTGAATATTTTCACTTCTAGTTAATAATGCGGCTTACGAATGTAACATAACTCGTGTGTCATACAACTCACATCAGGATTTTAGATGTAATGTACTCTTCATTTCTCCCAGTTTAAGAAAAACAGGGGCACCAGCATCTCAAGACATTTGACAAGTGGCAGAAAATGCTCAAACAAAGCACAGTACTCGGGTAAATGTACTAAGTTACTATGTGAGGTGGAGGGACTCATTCATGCCAAACTGCGTCTTCCAGTATCACAGACAAGAATCCTTTAACACCAGGCATGTTGCTGACGGGGGTCGCCTCCCTCCCTCAGAGACCATCACACCAAGCTGACGACACAATCATTGCACAGTATTCATAAAGAAGGACTCCACAGGAGTTACTTAAAGGCGTTCCTCAGAAGCTTTTTACAGACTTTCATTAGAACTGTTGCTGCAAATGTTCCAAGTCTTGTGGTCTAAGTGTCACCTTTGTAACCATTAGTCGATACCCCAGGTCACTTCAACCTGAGCAAGTTATCTGAGGCAATGTGGCTTGGTGACAGAGAACACTTAATTGGACTGACGGGAAAACTGTTAAAGAGCTGCCAGGACCTCAGCTGGTTGAAAGGTTGCTTTTGGGGAATAACATGTTGTTTAGTAAGTTGATAAGATGATGCATGGGTCTGTATCGGAGTTTGTCGCCTCAACTCGCTCCCAGCCTCTGTTGTTTAGCTGCACTATTTTAGTGGGAGAAGACTGTTTCATTCATTAAACACGACTCATAATGCTGTTAATCCACCATCTATCGTGTGTGTGTGAGAGTTGTTACCAAAGTAACTAACCTGTTTGCTGCTTCCTGTTCGGTGCTGGAGAGATACAGTATGTGGTAAGAAACAGGTCTTTTGACAGCGGTGTTTCTGTTTAAGAGCTGGATCAGTTACTCTGTCACTCTGTCAGCTGACTCACTGAGCCGACCTCAAACACTCAGAGCTGATAATCACCGACTCATCACACCGCTGGCGTTGCCTCACGCCACTAAATGTTGCAAAGACTTCATACGGGAGCTGCTCTCAGCTGTAACCATCACACACAGATGTTCCACAGCTGCCAGGAAACAACTCGTCAGGAGTTTGAAGATTCTTGTGGAAGGAAACAGAAACAGAGACGTTGATCTTTTTTTCACAGATTTGTCTTATTTAGAACAGGAAATGAATAAATTAATGAACAGATTCATTGTTGTTGTTTTCTTCCAAAAAATAACAAGTGACAATAAAGTCGTAGCTATTGGCCGGTCCGAGGAACCTTCCCTGGACTAAAAAGAGGGATTTATGAGTTGGTTTATGTCACATGGACAACACAGATTATCATCATGTGATGCATCTGCAGCCCCGCCCCTGTTCAGCTTTTCAGTTCAGGTGCAAACAACTGAACAACGGGTATATAAGTGCTGCATGTGGACAGATCGGACTGAGCTGTGTCCACGTCTGCATTCTGAAGGAGGACGTGCTGCTCCGACCCCCCTCCTCCTCTCAACCTGGTGGAGTCAGACGGGTGAGACCTGGTTCACGACAACAAAGAAGCACATTCAACCATCTTCAAACTGTGACATCATCAACGTGTCAATAAATGAACGGATGACCGATTAATGACCGCGGCTGCGTCGTGTCTCGTTCGCCTTTTCTGTGAGAACCACAGGAAGACCTCAGCCATATCCTGAACGCCCAGACAGGTTTGACGGGTCTCCTCCTCCACCCTGATCCACCTCCACACCTTCTACACCTCATTTACTGGACCTCTTGGCTTTGGGTTCTGGTCCAAAAGGTCTGGTTCCTCCTCAGAGCCTCTGTAGGAGGGGGAGTCTGGACACACAGCTGCTGTCATTCACTGCTAGTAAAGCAGTGTGGCTTCCACATGACGGACAGTTGGTTTGTTAAATGGTTCCAATGTCCTTCTTTGGGACTTGAGTTTGACTCAGCATTTCTCTCTTCTCCTCCCAACATGCATCCTGTTTTTGAACTTTAATGACGTTATGTTCTTTGCTCAGTTGATGTCATGCTGTTTAAACTGTTCAGCTGTGAGCCAATGAATGAGCAGCGTGGCCCCGTCTGTCTGTAAGTGATGAAGACTCGTTCTTAGTCTCAGTTATTTCTAACAAACATCAATAAAGATCCTTCATCTCATTGACCCATCAGTCACCTCTGGGATTGAAGACTGACCCCAGTTCTTACATCAGGAGCAGCTGACCAGGACGTCCACCTGTACTTTCCAACATTTAAAACACCTGGTGCTGAGCAGGTGTTAAGGATGAATTATTCTCTTGGCTCTGGTCACATGATCGCACAGAAATCAGCTTGTACGTGTCTGCTTGGGTTCGACAGTTCAGACCCTCCCTAACACTGAGGTCTGTCGGCCCCCACTACAACATGTCTCTATGCTAAAGAAATATCACCACGTGGGGGGAATACTGTGGGAACTCTCATGTTGAGGACATTAAGTGGAGTGAGGCTTCTTCCTTTTTAGATTCTGCATTACAAACAAAATTAGGGAGACACATCTGAAAATATTACATAAATATCTCCAACAAACATGTATATTTCGAGATTTCTGAATGCTGATGACAAAAAACTGCAACCGTCATTAAAGGAAACAAATTATCACGTATGTTGAACGTAACGGTAACAGTGTTTGTACCATTGTGTTATTGGTTTATTTCATATCTGTAAAGTCAAATGTATTAATTAAACCCCGTCTTTTAAGCTGTTTCTAATTGTTATTTTGAGTCTCTTAAATCTAAGCCAATCTTAACTTTCCTTCTTGTATTATATCATGTTTGTGATGTAATTATTATTTCTTTCTTTTCTTCCTGTGTTAAATGAAATGTTGGTCTGCCTCCGAACCACGGCCACGCGCTCTGCATCAGATCCGCATCTTTACTTCCATCTGATTTAATCTTTCTCCTCTGAAAGTGAGTAAGCTGACCTTTGCGCTCACGTGATATTGTTGCATGAGCTGTTCCCAAAGCTGAAGACGATGCCGATCACTGCCCCCCAGTGGTCCCTGTCAGCAACTCCAACACATCCAGCACTGACAGCGGAGACAGATCAATACTGCTGGTCATAGTGATGTTAGCAGAGTAGTTCCTCACTGTGACCACCTGAAGGCGGTGCACGCAGATGCTCATTATTCAGTATTGACAGTCAGCATTCACATCTGTATTCATGCTCGTTTTTACCACATCTGCATTTAGTTTGATATCATTTCATCATTATTAACATTATCATTAAAAAGATTTAGGGAGGATGTAGTTACTCACTTACTCAACAATAATATCAGCACTGATCAAACCCTCCAGATCAATAATCCTGTCATACTGTGGCAAACCTCAGAGAGCCACATGAGCAGCTGAGCTCCCTGAAGCCGGTCTGGTTCTGGTCCGGTTCAGATCAGACTGGTTGGTTCAGTTTAGAGAAAGACTGCAGATTTATTCCTGAAGGCTTCTGTGGCTTTTATTATCTCTGAAATGTTCCAGCTTTTATTGTTTCATCCATTTAAACACAGGAAGTGATGCTCTGAGCGAACAGCAGGTGGCAGCAGACACTCATGTTGCAAAAGCTGATGAGTCTCTACAGGTGGAGAGAGGTGGAAGGAATAAAACTCCTCCTGTACTTTAGTAAAAGTACTAGTACCACCATGAAATACTACGTTACAAGTAAAAGTCTGCATTCACAGTTTTACTTCTTTGAAATAAGCAAGAAATGAAAAGTAATAAAGAATTCAAAGTGAAGGAGAAGGTGGAAAGCCTCCAGCAGTCTGTTCAGGATCTGTCTGTGGACGCCATTCTGTTTGTCTCCTGTTGTTCTGCAAAGATTCATGTAGCTGGAGGATGATATCACGTATGATATGTCTGTCTATCTTTGTGAGGACATTTTGTCTGGTCTTCACTGATCACAGAGTCAGAGAGCGACAGCTCAGGTTGTCACATTAAAACAATGCGAACATACAGTGACGGACTAAAACAAACAGCTGAGTGCGACTCATAAAGAAAAACACAGTTTAACACTTGGTCAACTGTTTTATTGTGAAAATACCTGATGAACATGTTGTGTTGAAAGAACAGAAGACCTGTCGTGATCATGTGAGAACAACAATATGATATTATATACATATAAAAAGGGTTGCCTGTGTCGTCACTGTAAAACTGATTTAGGGATCAGTTACATTCTTGTCCTCTGCAGGCCTCTGTAGCTCACTGAAGCAGAGAAAAAAAGAATTAAAAAGGCGAGAAGCCGCCGACAGGAACAGAGCCAGCGGGGCGATGAGGCCAAACAAAGAGGATGGATTTCAGAGTGAAGACTAAACCTTCCTAAATCAGTTAGTCCTGAGCCCATCCTGACCTCTAATCTGCTCATCCGGCCTTTGAAGCGTGCAGTTCAGGGGGAGGAAAACTGATCGGCCAAATGTCCCTTAAGTGACAAAATGCCCCGAGGTGACACACACACACACACACACACACACACACACACACAGCTGCAGTCAGACCACCTCAGTCGAGTTCAACACAAGTCCAAGAGCAGATCTGTTAGAGTCAAGTATAAAGATGTTTTATAGGATTGTTGAAAATAACAAAAACACTGAAACTCTGGTTCCATTGGCTTAAAAAAGTTTCCGAATCAAAACTAATGTCTAAAAAGAAAACAGTGGAACAAAGAATCCTGACTGACGAAATCAGACATTCAGTTATTTCGTGGAGATACAAAAAACTGAAAATGTCATTTTCATCATCTCAGAGCTTCACGACATTCTCTCACACACAACAGTGATGTCATCACAGGTGAAGTGTCCAGGCGAGCTGCTGTGTCTCTGCATGTGAATCACTGACGATGGAGTGTAACGTTTGGTACCTGCATGTTGGAAATCTGCACTCTGTGTTTAATCTTGTGTTTTTCTCATGAAGAGTTTAAAGTTATGACCTGAATTCACAGTCTTAAAGGGAAAATTCCGCACCTTTTATGTGGATGTCCAGTCAGTGCTGATGGTAAATTTAGTCCACTGAAACAGCAAATTCCAGAAAGTTCTCCTCAGCGGGACAGCCAGCAGAGCCGGGCCTGCAGAGCCTACATGTACCAGGATGCATTGCGCGGGAGCTTCTGATGCCCACGCTCTCTCAGCGTCTATAACAAGCTCCACATGTTTGAGCAGGAATCGGATCCGTATGAGCCCCTAAGTGAGCTAGCTGCTGGGAGCTAATCGAAGACACTCAGCGTTGCCAAGCGAATTCCTGCAGTTTGACCATTTCTTTGTCACACTTAGCTGTAGCCTTCAGGACATGTCTATCAAGTACATTTACATAAAGCAACACGCACACACACACACACACACACACAGACACATAACGGGTTTCCGTATAACCACAACGCCGAATTTGATAGTTTGGGTATTTTGAAGTGAGGTTGTATGAGGTTCTTGTCCATCGTCAGCGTGTTTCTGCAGTCAGAGATGCAGACAGGAGTCCCAGCAGGGAAACTAAGCAATGTGCTGCTGTGTGACGGGGCAGCAAAAAACCCATTTAGCCACATAAAGAGGAAGGAAATAGTGGCTTCATCTAAACCAAAGCAATCCCCACTCCTACCACCACAAAGCCCTGCAGTGCCGGGAGAGCAGCAAAGACAGAAGCCGCCTCGCTCAGCTGGTCCTGACGCTTTAGAGGCAACCCAATGATAACACAACAGAAACAAAGCTACTTCCCTTATTGGAACACAAAGCAAAAGGCAAAGTCAGTCCACGGTGGCAGCCTACCTGGGCTCAGCGACAAAGCACAGCGTGCTCACCACTTCCACATTTCCTTATCTCCGAACGCGACGGACCAAACATCGTACTGGTGGAAACGAAGTCAGTTTGGGAACATGAGGAAATCCTGAGCTGCTGATCTGCAGCAGGCCTCAGGTCTGTCTTTGCTTTTATGTGTACATACCTGGCTATAAACTGCACATGCACAACAATCAATTATCAGTCATTTCCTCAAATGATTCCTTTTTCTTTCCACATAAGTATCCATTATTCCTACAGTGCTGTTTGAATATGACGAGAGAGCGAGAGGAGCTGAGAGGATTCACTTAGCTAACGCTAATATAACTGTATATTGTTTATTGTACAACTAAAAAGCAAGAGGTTTACTGAAAAACTAACATGGACTTTTGATCTCTGGACTGAAAAAAGTCCCAGACCTCACTGAGAGCCATCGGATGATCCAGATCGGAACTGCAGGGACAGAAACTAGCAGGTACTAACAGTTCCCCTGAGTCAAAGGACTGTAACACCTGAGCCAGAAGCGTCTGAGTGTTCGAGTTTCATCCAAATTTAGCTCAAATGTTTACTGAATTTCCAGAAACTCATGAAGCTAAAACCTGCGGCTGTGTGAACACGAAGATGATCAAAACCTGCAGACCCTCTTTAATGACCTGTTTCTATGAATGGGATAAAAGTAACATGTGGCTGCTCTCAGAGGTCTTCTGGACCTTTGCTGGCTGTGGACGAATGGAGGGATCTTAGTAAATAACAGCTAACACTGGCTGCGAGTTGGAGACTGCAGACGTGTCCTCAGACCAGCCTTTAGGATAATACGGCCACTCTCCTCCAGCAGCATCCATCTCATTAACAGCCGCCCGTCCTTTCTCTGTGGCGTTTGCCCTCAGTATTATCTCTGATCTGAGAGCAGATCATCGTGGTGGAGCCTCCTTCATGAACAAACAGAGCTTGTTAAAAGCTCCTCACTCCCAGCGGCTCCTTCACAAGTGTGAAAAGATCCCACAAGGATTCATTAAAGCTGCCTGAGAGAGACCAGATTCAGCTTGCAGCTTTATCCCAGGACACCTTTCTGTCGGGAGCGCGTCAGGGTTGAATTAAACTGCGGGTTGAATTTGTCTCCTGAGCTTTAAAGTGTCCAACTGGCACCTGAGGGCTTCTGGGACGACATTATGTGGACATGAACACAAATTCATGTCCACATAATGACGACCTGTGACCCATGTCTCACTGAGGACAGAAACCTCCATCAAACGGTTTCTCTCACACATCTAAAGTAATAAAAACATCGACTTTCTAAAAAACCTTCAAGGATTTAGCTCATCTCGAACAGTTTATCTTGATTTTATTTGCATCTGATCGTAACAAAAGAAAAAGTCAGATAATCTCACAGTAATAATCAAGCTGCTATATGAGTGGATGCTGTAGAAAAACTAAAGCAACCAGTTGAATAAAGTTTCCTCATCATGTTGATTTAATATAAAGGAAACCTTTAGGAAACAGAGCTTACTTTCATTAGTTGCATCTTGTGAAACCTCTTTCGGTTTCTTCCTGTTTGCGACCAGCTTTCACTCGCGTCCCTCGGTCTTTGTCTTTCTGGGACCGGATTACTAAAGTTTACGGGTTAAAAGTGATCCCAGCTCTTAATATCAGCTCTTATCTCTGAGGCAACTGACCCACCGCGCCGAGCTGCACAAACCCTCGGATTAGAGGAGAGAGTCAGGAGTCTGGATCCAGATCAGGGTCCACACAGAAACAGGAAGTTCTGATTTGAATAAACAGCAGGGGCATCAGTTACAAACTCTCTTTGTCGTCTAGAACTTTTCAGACTTTGGCTGCTTCAGTTGTCAGCGGGAGGTTATTACATTCAAACTAATACCTTTATCTGTTTCTGTGGTGCTGACCAGTCCCACTGGACAGAATCCAGTGGAGGACACGTGGATCCCTGGATCTGAGGGGATTCATCAAGCAACTCAGTAAATGACTAAATGAAGGGAATGAAAAGGTAGATTTGGTATTTGGTCAGATATTTCCTCTGACGTCATTATCTTCAGAGCAGCTGTAATGTAGATATTTTATAACTAGGTTTATAACAGAGCCTCCGATCAGATGGCATTATCCGGATAGATGTTAATACCAAGTGTGAATGGTGTGAGCTTTGAGCCATAGAAGTGACTAATAATGTGAGTGTCTCTGATGGTGAACCATCAGCTCGGAGCTTCATAGAGACTTTATGTGTTTACCTGTTCTGGTTCTGCTCTCAGAGAAGAGGCTGTCGAAGCCTCAGGCCCTTCCTGCTCAGAGAGCAGCAGGTGAACATGGAGCAGCGTTCAGCAGCTGCAAATGTTTCCCTCAGCAGCTGCTGAACACAGAGAGAACGCCGGAGCGAGGCTCATCAGGCGACACCAACACGCCTCCTGATGTCGCTGCTGGACGTGAAAACAAGCTGCTGGTTCAACACAAGTTCAACGCCTCATACGGTGAAGATATGACGGCTTTAATTGTTTCTGTCGTCATGGTTCCCAAACAGGCCTGTATGTTGGTGTTAGCATGTTAGCATCTATCAGATTAGCAGAAACATTTTTCTCTTCCTCCATTTTCACTCTGAGCTGATAAAATGCAGCAGAAGGAAAAAGCTCCGAGATCCACTTTAAAAAGGAGCAGCTGTGCTGTCATCGGGCTGGATGGAGCTTTATGTTGTAAATCCTCAGATTCTCCATGTTTTAAAACATTGAGGGTTTGCAGGCCTTTCCTTATTTCTTTATCTCCAACAGTCTGAGCGTCTGCCTGATCACCAGATGATACCTGACACAGTTGTTGTTTTAGGGGTCAGCTGACGGGACTGAGAAGTGAGGCCATGAAGAGAGGCAGACATTCAATTCAATTCAATTTTATTTATATAGCCCAGTATCACAAATCACATTTGCCTCAAAGGGCTTCACAATCTGTAACATACGACACCCTCTGTCCTCAGACCCTCGATTCGATTAAGGAAAAACTACCCTAAAAAACCCTTTTAACAGGGAAACAATGATAGAAACCTCAGGAAGAGCAACAGAGGAGGGATCCCTCTCCCAGGACGGACAGACATGCAATAGATGTCGTAAGTACAGAATAGATTCATAGCATCAAAACTATAACATATACAGCCATGATGGCAAAATTGTTGTATATATATATATTATTATGTTAGAAATGTTTAGGTTGTAAAACATAAGGGAAGATGATGGGTCCAGACGGACAACCGAGCAGCTCCAGGTGGAGCCCAACGAGCAGGACCCGAGCCACTCGTCCCCTGCACCATAGACACAGCAACACTGCCCCAGCAGGTCGCTATAGTAACAGATCCAGATACATCTCCGGACACTGAAATACCTGCTGAAAGTGACAGTAAGAACGAAGAGAGGGACGACAAAGCACAAAACTCCGCGAGAGGGAAGAAGTCAAGTTAGGAACATGCATTTATGGGATGAGAATGCATACGGATGGAGAGGAGGACAGAGGTGAAGAGAGAGAGGTGCATCATGGGAAGTCCCCCGACAGTCTAGGCCTATAGCAGCATAACTAAGGGATGGTTCAGGTTCACCTGAGCCAGCCCTAACTATAAGCTTTATCACAGAGAAAATTCTTTAGCCTACTCTTAAATGTGGAGATGGTGTCTGCCTCCCGAACCTGAACTGGGATCTGATT
>CM022490.1:30611222-30628042 GCA_011952105.1 Coreoperca whiteheadi | reverse complement strand
GGTTTCACAGCTCCCTCCAACGCCTCTATGCGCGAAGATCAGTTGGCACCAGCTGAGGGCAGGACGGGATTAATTTTCTCTCTACTAGTCAAAATGTTATCATTAAAGAAGCTCATGAAGTCGTTACTGCTGAGGGCTACAGGAATACATGGCTCAATGGAGCTGTGGCTCTCTGTCAGCCTGGCTACAGTGCTGAAAAGAAACCTGGGGTTGTTCTTATTTTCCTCTATTAGTGATGAGTAGTAGGCTGCTCTGGCATTATGGAGGGCCTTCTTATATATTTTAAGACTATCTTGCCAGGCTAAACAAGATTCTCCTAGATAGTTGGAACGCCATTTTCTTTCAAGTTTTCGTGATGTTTGCTTTAACTTGCGGGTTTCAGCGTTATACCATGGAGCTACCCTTTTTTGTTTTATTATCTTCTTTTTAAGAGGAGCAACAGAATCAAGTGTCGTTCACAGTGAACCTGCAGCACTATCAACAAGATGATCAATTTGGGATGGACTGAAATTTGCATAAGAGTCCTCTGTTATGTTAAGACATAGCATTGAGTTAAATAGATGGAATTTCTTCCTTAAATTTAGCTACGGCACTATCAGATAGACATCTACTATAGCAGTATTTGACTACTGGTGTGTACTCCAGTAATAGGAGTTCAAAAGTTATTAAATAATGGTCTGATAGTGAAGGATTCTGTGGAAAGTCTGTTAGATGTTCAATTTCAATGTCGTATACTAGAACAAGGTCGAGGGTGTGGCCAAAACAGTGAGTGGGTTTATGTACACACTGACAGAAGCCAATCGAATAATGAGATAAACGCAGTACTAAGGCTATCATTTTCAACGTCCACATGAATATTAAAATCACCTACAATAATTGCTTTATCTGTTTTAAGGGCTAAACCTGATAGAAATTCTGAGAATTCAGATAAAAACTCTGAATAAGGACCAGGAGCGCAAGACATGACACATTCATTGTTTCACGCTGTGTCAGTCTGCAAACCTACATGTGAGACAAAGACAGATTCATGAGTTCAGACGGTCAGACCCAGTTTACAACAAAAAGACAGCATCATTAAAACACACACACACACACACACACATCCTTGTACTTCTATCTGTGTGAGGACTGTCATTGCCATAATGTCTTCCCTAACCATCACCACTAAATGCCTAACCACAACTTCATTCCAACCTCGCCCTTCAAACCAAGTCTTAACCTACAAACACCCCTCTAAAGTTGTGAGGACGGGCCAAAATGTCCACACTATGTAGGTAAAAAACGCGTTTCAGCCCTCACTATGTAGCAGGTACACACACACGTGGATCCAGGATATTTGGGAAGTTGTGTTGGTTAAATTTTATTAATCATCATCTTTCTCTCACACACTTGCAGAAGTTGCGTGTTCCTGTATTCTTCTTCTGCTGCTTCAAACGGGCCAAAAACAGCAGCGCTCAACAGGAATAATCCAGCTGATGACCTTTGTCACGCGAGTGTGTGTGTGTGTGTGTGATGGAACAAAACACAACGTTCACATTAAATCCAGCACGCTGCTCGTCTATAGTGTGACCTCTGACCTCTGCAGGGAGAGACAGGGTTAGTATGGTGAGTTCCTCCTGTTCTTCTTCTTACAACTCTTTCTTTGGTAGCGTTGTTCATCACTTCAGATGTCGATGTCGCAGAATGTAACAAACTAAACTTTACAGTCGTCGTGTTTTGAATGTGACATTAGGATGTGATCATGTGTAAAATGGGGGGTAACTACACAGGGGTTTGGTGGTGGTTGACTTTGAGTGAGAAAACCGTTGAAGAGTTTTGAAAGATGTGCTCATTGAATGCATTTTGCGTTGTTCACAATTGTTTACTCATGTTTTCTGAATCTTTGGCTCATTTTCTCTCTAAAGATGTCCAGCAAAAGCAAACCCAGCATTCAAAACTGTTTTATCTCTTTCCAAAATGTTTTTTTGCATCACAATGACTCTCTCATACACACACCAGGGATTTTTCATTTTTCCAAAATGCAAAACAAATGCTAAAGGTAAGAGAAAAGACGTGAGGCTGCATCCTGCCTCGTCCGGCCACAGCCCCCCATCCCAGGATAAACAGCTACCGGCAGCGCACACGGTGGCGTTCCCTCCACGCTGTCCAGGGACATTCACAATGGCACAGTGGCCCCTTCTTTTGGCTAGGTTAAAGCCAGCCTCATCAATAAAAATATAAACGTGCTGACTCTGAAACAAAATGAGAAATAGACCTACAGCAGTCACTCTGGTGAAGCACAATCCACCGGGTTACAGTGCTGTAATGCAGTGGCGGCTGGTGATGATTATTTTTGGCGGGGAGCTACTTTTTGGGGGGGGTGTCAAATAAATACAAAGCAGTACCAAGAAGCATGCTGACTAAATTCAAGCATTAAAGAGAAACAGTGTTTGCACTTTTATCACTTTACACATTCATTTCCCACATATAACTGAATGAGAAAAGGAAACACAACAGAAAACAACAACAACAGACATGTTGCTCTCCTTTCTTTCTGGCCAGCAAATTTCTCAATGACTCTCTGATTAAAGTCAGTCAGACAGGGAAAGCAACAGAGGGTATTGCTGACATCACACCCAGCCAGCCACCTCCGTTTCCCATAACAAGCAGGTGAAGGTCTGAGTGCAGCTCCGTCCTCCGTCACTGGCCCGCTGCTGGACTTGTACATCGGGTCGGTCCGGTCCGAGATCCTTTATCCTTTTTGTTGCTTCCAGCAAACGCCTTGTGAAAGGTTTTTTTGTAAATCAGTGACAGAATTTGGTTTACCTGCTGCCATCTCTACGAACATGATCGGCCTAGCGAGGTTTTGGCAGAGTTGGAGTGACGGTGTCGCCCGCGCACTCTCACAGCTGTGGCCAAGAGCGTAAAGTTGAATGACAGGTGACGAGAACCAATCTGATTGGATAAAATAACATGTATCCAATTCTGATTCGCCACGGACGCAGCGACCTGCGCCTGGAGGAGAATCTTTAAGAAACCAATTAGAGATCAGTCACATGCTGTCCGAAGATTTATGGACTCAGATAGACATCCATTTGTCCGGCGTCCCGCGCCCATGAAACCACATGAAACATATTGGCCCACCTGGTCAATGTTACTGAATATTGTGTTGTCTGCAATTATGTAGTTCTGGATTTCTCATAGTCTAATGGTATTGTTTGTCACCACCGTGTTCACAATAGTAGTTCCTGTTCTGGGGTGAACAGCCGGTGTCTTCCACCATGGCCTGTTTGTCTCTCCGTTCTGCAGTAGATCCAAATATATGATATGATTCCCTATAGTGAGCTAGAATACTTTATTTTTTTCAATATGAAATGACATTACTGTAACATTGGCCACCAATCACCGAGTAACACAGGCCTACTGATATATGTGGCTGCACTACAGTGAACATACATAAAGAGCATTAGCATATTCAGAGTGTAGGTACCTTACCGGGTCTCAAGATGATAGATGCTCAGGTTGGGCTGAACTAGTTTCTGAAGGCGTCTCCTTCACAAGGGTACCATGTGCCTCTGTATACAACGCCGCTATATGATGCCCTGGGATGACAACAGGTTGAATGTTTTTCAAAAAGTGTGATTTAGAATTGAATACTGAGTGTAAAGCAAACATTGTGTAGACTTGGTTTGGGGATTTGGGACGTGAGTTTCAAGTTCCAACTTTAGTGTGTAAAGAGTTGTGAAAAACAATGAAAAGTAAACAACAGTTTAGTCACATTGACTTCTGTTGTTCTGACTGTGTGAAGAGTTTAAAAAACTCAAAAACCATGAACACGTTAAAGCAAAGAACCATTCATTTATTTGAAACTAACACAAGCAAAGACAAAAGGCAGAGTAGGCAGTCAGTTATTCAGTTGTGTTAGAGGGGGGAAAGAATGACTAAATAGTGAGTGAAGTGTTGTATGACAAAAAGAAGCAAACCAGAGATGAGAAGTGTAGGGAGCAGAGATTCCCCTTCCTCTTGTAGTTCTGCAAACAGGTGTTCCCAGTAACTGAGGACCCGACCACACCTACTGGGGATATGCAGCAGCCAAAAGAGGGGGGGCCGTCAGCCCTCCCCATAAAAACGGGCTGCCAACAGGAACCACAACACAAAAAAAACAGATTCTCAAAACAAAATATACAACCTTCAAACAACACTCTCCGCCCAAAGCCAGCACCAGGATCCTGCTTGTACCCTGCACAAGGAAGAGGAGAGGTTATTCATCACATCCACATGGTCTAACCTCTTAATGTGGCAGATGTCCAAGCAATCAGAGACCACCTAATTAATCGTTGATTAGGGCCTTTCAAGGCGTTTCAAAATGTAAGTGGACTGTGGTCAGTAAAGACAACAACCGCTGAACCCACATACTCATCAAAGTAGCACAAAGCCCAACTAAAGCCAAAGTCTCCTTTTCTATCTCCGAGTAATTAAGCTGATGTTTGCCAGATTTCTTAGATAAGAAACTTACAGGCCTGAGATCTGTGCTCATGGAGAGGTCACTGAAAACCAGTCTGACAGGTCAGAAACACCAGCAGACCGTCCAGCCTAAATCTCCTGAACAAAAGTGCACAGAAACAAGTGAATAATACGACCAACATAAACTACAGGCAGCAGAACAACGAGAGATTATTAGAAACATTTCAGGTGTGTTCACTTTAGAAAATAAAGTTCAGATAATAAACTGTTGGTTTGTTTCCAAACAAATAGAAACTGGTGGAAAGTGAATAATCTCCGCTTTGGTTATTTAAATTCAACGGTTATGTGAAGAATGATAATAATGAATGATATGAATAAAAACACTGATTAGGATATACTCTGAATAAATTCAAGAGGTTTTATTATGATGGGATTTTGATACTTTCAGTGTTTGATCTTACATGTCCTTATATGACCACCTGTTATCATGCAACTGAAGTCGTGATGAAACTGAATCCTGGTCCTGTCACTGTTTGTCAAACAGGTAAAACAGGGAATACAGGGAAAGGACCCAATCACAGACACTGAGGCAGAACAGTTATAATTCAAAGATTTAATGAACACAAAGGGCTTCCTGGCAGGCAGAGGTCAAACCAGACACGGTACAAGCAAAATCCAAAGTCCAAATAAACCAGGTAAAAGTCCAAAATCACAATAAACAATGGGGAAAGAGCTGGAACACTTGATGCAAAGCACGAATACAGACTGGCACAGAACAAAGGAAGCACACACACTAAACTTGCTCAGGCGAGGGGAGAAAACGTGAAACTAATAATCAAAAGTGGAGGGAAAACCAAACAAAGACAGGAAGTAAAACTACAAGACACAAGAAGAGAGGTGCGTATTACAAAATAAAACAGGAAATATCTCTGTCTGTCTGTCTGTCTGTCTCTCTCTCTGTCTGTCTGTCTGTCTGTCTGCCTGTCTGTCTGTCTGCCTGTCTGTCTGTCTGTCTGTCTCTCTGTCTGTCTCTCTCTCTGTCTGTCTCTCTGTCTGTCTGTCTGTCTGTCTGTCTGCCTGTCTGCCTGTCTGTCTGCCTGTCTGTCTGTCTGTCTCTCTGTCTGCCTGTCTGTCTGTCTGTCTGTCTCTCTGTCTGTCTGTCTGTCTCTCTGTCTGTCTTCCTCTCTGTCTGTTTGTCTGTCTCTCTGTCTGTCTGTCTTCCTCTCTGTCTGTCTGTCTGTCTGTCTCTCTGTCTGTCTCTCCAGTCTTAATTGCCTCTGTCGACGACTCTCTCTCGCTCTCTCTCTCTCTCTGCAGATGTCTCGCTCCTTAATTTGTGTAGAGAGCAACAACAGCCCCATCTGTCCCAGTTTTTACTTTCCTCCTCCCCCCCTGAAAAATCACCTCTGTGATCCCCCCCTCCCAAATCTCCTTACTAAGCCACACACACACACACACACTCCTCCCATACAGAACCTTGTCAGTGGCGTGGGGATTGAAAGCCAATCAAAAAGCTATAGAGAAGTGCTTTGGTGTGCAGGGACACAATCGGGGGCCGGTGGGGGCTGGTGGGGTTTGGGTGAGGCTCTGAGGTGGGGGCCCCCCCACCAGCTCTGTGTTTGCGGGCTGCAGGCTCCTGTCAGCCACTGTGAAAGAGGCTCAGGCCGGCAGAAACAGGGACAGATGGGAGGATTTAGAGGGGAGGAATAATCAATGCATCGTCCTCCTCCGTCCATCCACGCCGACAGGACGGACGACACAGGAAGCTGATTCATGATGCTTGTTGTGTTCTTCTCAAAGTCGCTGCAGGTTGACTTTTAAAATCATTAAACTCACCTAATATGATGCAGAAAAACGTGTCCATGCATGTGTTACTCCTAGTCTGGATTATTGCAATTCCTTATTATTAGACTCTCCATCAGAATTCACCAAGGACCTCCTCCCTGCTGCTGACTCCAGCCCATCAGTATCATCCTTCTCCTGGACCTCTCTGCAGCCTTCGTCACAGTTTCCCACACCATCCTTCTCAACCGCTGATCTGAATACCTAGGCCTCTCTTGGTTCCTCATAGCTCTCTAACAGGAAACATTTTTTCACCATCAGAGACTCCAGTTCCACCCTGGCCTTAGTCAGCCGTGGAGTACCCCAGGGCTGTGTGCTTGGACAGAGCTACATCCACCCCCGTAGTCAGATCATCCACCACCACGGCCTAAGTTTCCACTGCTATACCGATGACACCCAGCTGTACCTCGGCACTAAACTATCCACTCAGCCCCCCCCGTCCCCCCCCCCCCCACACACACACAGTCCCTTGTCAACTGCCTGCACAACATAAAAACCCGGATGTCATCTAATCTACTTTAGCTAAATAGCAACAAAACAGAGCTCATGGTTGTGGCTTCCAAGGCGCTTCCCCGAAAAGTTGGAGTTCTTCTCCCGAGGTGGACGGCTGTTCCATCTGCACATCCCAGAAGTCTGCAACCTGGGGGTCATTCTGGACTCCACCCTCTAATTCCAGTCACACATCAAATACATCATCAGGTCTGCTTTTGGTACCACCTCAAAAACATCTCCAGACCCCAGGCATCAAACTCTGTGGCAGAGACCCTCATCCATGGCGTCATCACCTCCTGTCTGGATTATTGTGGAGGAGTCCCGTACCCGGCAAAGGCCTCTCCTACAAAATCCTCCTTCTCACATACAAATCCCTCCAAGCCCTTGTCCCCATTACCTATCAGACCTCCTGGCAGCCTCCACCCTTTGGAACTCTCTCCCGGCAGCTTCTGTCTGACTCCTGAAACATCAAATCTAAACGCATCGCAGAGAGACTTTTTTGGTACCAAGCAAAATATGTCCACAAAATCTAACAGCACGTCACTAAATATCTGCTCAGATGTAAAATCTGGTGGATTTATTGTTTGATCAGATTCTTGTGAGGCTGCTTGTGTTCAGGCAATATTTAAGTTTTGTTTAATGTGATAAAGGTTTTGTAGAAAATAAGAAACAAGAGAGGTTTTGGTAACCGGACTGGAACATAACAAACGACAGTCGATCAGTAAACTCTTCCTTCAGATTCGGGATGATTGATGCTCCTGTGCGAACATGTAAATCAGGTCAGCTGGAGCAGGACTGATGGGGTGATTGATGGCGTCTTTAACAGAGAACACAATCCCAGATGAGTCCCTCAGACTCGAGTGGTGCTCCTCTTTTCGAGCCTCTATCTGTGTTTTTTCGCCTTTGTCTGCGCTCCCAAAGTGAACCATTGAGACGAGTGAGTCTTGTGTTGTCCTGCAGCCGCCTTTGTGAACCTCACAATGACCATTCAGCTCTGTTGGTGGTAGAGCTGCTTTTCATCTCACACGCCAAACGTTGCAGCAGTGGAGCATGAGGCCAGAGAAGATCCTCCACAAAGACACGACTGAAAGGACAAAGTTCTGCAGAATCTGGAAATCAACAGGAGACACAAGTTGAAAGATATTTATTGGAAGATTTAAGAGAATCAGATGAGTGAAAAATCACCCGCAGACCCGGAGATGATACAGGTGTCTGTTTCACACTGATCCTGGGTAAACGAGAACATAAAACACACACCCATGAAAACATCAAAATCTGAAAACACTGAAACCTTCCGCCTGCACGTTTTCTTATAAAGAGAAACAAAGGCTTAATATACACGTGTTGTTCTGTATGTAACATATTCTCATCTGAGGACAACTGAACTTCTACAGGATGTTGATTTAGGTCTGTGAAAACAAATAAATGTGCACATTTGATTTAGATTTTTCATGTTTTCTACAACTACTTTTTTCGCTGTCTGAGGTAACATTCGACCACAGGCTTTGAAATTAGTTCTCAGCATCATTTAAAATCTCAAAGCTTCTGACTCTGTGTTGTCTCCGTGAGGAGAGATCATTTAACAAGTTCTGTTTAACATGACTCCTCAAAACCTTTTTAAAATCATGAAATGCATTAATACTGATGAAAACTCACTTTCTCCAGTACGTTTGTTTTTCGGTTTGTCAAAAGACATGTGCATTGATGTGGATTTTGTTAAAGTTCAGATTTCATTTAGACTATTTCTCCAACAGTGAATGATGACCCAGTATTATCTATTCCATAGACAACAGATCAATTTAAAATTGTTCTTTAATGTAATAACTCAAAAAGTTTAAAATAGTCAGATGACATGAGGAGGAACAGTGTGCAGTCTGATCTGAGATGTAGCTGCAGATGATGTAGCAGTTTGAACACTCTGGTTTCAGGACCTGGACTGTCCTCAGATCAGCCTGCAGCGGTGCGCTCCCCCCCCCCCCGACCTCACACTTATCTGTCTCTCTGTCCATTCAGCCTCTCCTCTTCTCCTTCACACTTGACAGTCGGCTGAGTTCGGACTGTGTCTGCTGTGAAAGGCCTTTGTGTCGAGGCCACTGCGCGTGTTATCCTCCGTGGCCTCTTGTGTCAGTCACAAGAGGTCTGAGGAGCCCGGAGGGGCCGGGGGCCAGCGTTAGACTGAGCCCAGGGCCCCAGAGCTGGCCGGGGCCTCGGTGCTGGCCGGCGGCCCTGAGCGGCCCCCTCTCTGGTCACGGTCTCGTCTCTTTCACTGACAGTTTGTTCTCAATTAGATAGCTTTTGTCCCTGAGTGAAAGCCTTCAGCCGACAAACTCTGCGCTGCCATCTGGGGAGGGTTTCTGTCCGGGTGAAGAGATGGCATCCGTGCCATAATGCCGATGTTTCGCCTCTCCACGAACCCCCGCCACGACACTCTTTAGACTCTCATTTTGGCTTTTTCAATGCTTTGCCTTTCAGCGTGGCTGAATAGCACTTAACTAGCTTTTTAAAACTTCCTCGATATCTAAATCTCGTTGAGACGCATTCAGACAGTCAGGAATGTGCTGAATGTGTCGCTGCTGCTGCAAAGCTTCAATTAAAACTTTATTGTACACTTTTATATCAACAAGACATCCAGTGGATTCAGTTTCTCGTTGTGACAGTCACTGATCACCTAAATAATAATCATATAATCACACTGTAATGATGACGTCAAGTCCAGAAATCAAGTCAAATTTCTTTTTACAATTTGATGTTATTTTTGTTATGTTTAATGTCATATTATACTATGTTTTATGTTGTGGTACCTTATGTTATATGATGTAATGTTATTAGTTATATTTTATGTATTGTCATGTTATGTTGTTATGCTATGTTATATTATGTTTAATATCATGTTATGTAATGTTACATTGGTTATGATTTATACTTATATGTTACCTACGTTACATATGTTGTGTTTTCGAGTTTATGTTATTATGTTTTAAATTGATATAATATGTTTACTATTATATTATATTACATTTTATGTTATGCTGTTTTAAAAATCTCTTAACAGAAAGTCACTCAGCCAAACAACAGTCAACAAAATCTGTAAAATGTGAACAACAAAATGCTCCAAAGCAGCAGCCAGCCCTGCTCCTGTTCCAGCCCGAACAGAATGTGAACTATTTATTAATTCTAGTATCAATCAGAGTACTGTGTTTGTTGTGTGCAGGGCCTCCTGCAGGCCCCAGACCACACTTAGGAAACACTGCTGATGTATGTGAGCAACAGATGGCTCTGTGTGCAGTT
This sequence comes from Coreoperca whiteheadi, assembly GCA_011952105.1. Taxonomy (NCBI): domain Eukaryota; kingdom Metazoa; phylum Chordata; class Actinopteri; order Centrarchiformes; family Sinipercidae; genus Coreoperca; species Coreoperca whiteheadi. Next base: position 30,617,977 of record CM022490.1, on the reverse strand, counting down.
TGTCTTCATGGCGTTTTGCAGGTCAAACGTGTGCCTGTGTGTTGTAACCATTCATTTGTTGTGATAATTCTTTTTTAAATCTATTGACTAAAACACGCTCGCTGCTCATCACTCGAGCCGACTGTCTGCTGCAGAGAAACTTTAAACACCAGAGTATCGTTTACTCCATCTTTACATCTATACGTTGATTTTTTATCACAGCAGAAACATTTTAACGAATGATAGAGTAAGATAAGCTTATAAAAGGGAAAAGCTGAGGAGTTTTGGTATCATGTTACATGTAATTGATTCTGTCTTTTAATATCATTATCTTTTACAGTATTTTTTTAGACAATGCTTTTACCAGTTTTTTATTCTGACTGAAAGAGTTCAGTTATGACTGTTTTCATTAAAGTGAGGACAAATAACGGGGGAAATGGACAGTATTTTGTAGTCTCAGGGCTGGCTTCAGTTTGATGGGAACTGGAAAATGTAAGAACTCCAATCAACAAGTTTATTTTAATTCTGAGACAGAAAATTATTTTTCTTCATCTTATTAATATCAAAGATCCAACTGCTCTGAAATATTTTTATAAACGTAAATAAGTGGAATGTGGTCTGTCGAGAAAAGTTTTGATTTCAGAGAAAAAGTTAAATCTGATGCGGCTGTACGTAATATAGATAATATATTTATAATAAAGTGAATGATCAGAAATTGTTTCATGAATATTTGTCTGATATTAATCAAGGGGATACCACATGGTTCTGTGTTTGGACCTTTATTATTTAAAAACTACATAAACAATATTATTACTACATTACTGGGTTTCTTATGTCAGAATGAAGCAGTTTTTTCTCTTGAGGATCCAGATCTCATTTCATTGCCTGAACCTTAAACAAAGTGAACATACAGCTGAAATAAAATTCTGCAGTGAATGAAAGAAATCCTCAGATGTTCCTGAAGCCATGGATCCAGACTGATGAGCCAGAAAGAAAATATTAAATGTCATTAACTTTCAAACAGGTATAAATGTGACTTGGTGAACTGGTGTCACGACCTTTCAGCATTGTGATCCTCACTGAACACACAGAGGATCAGCTGAATAGTAAAAACCACAATCCAACACTAAAGCTGCAGTTTGGTCACACGACTGCAGCGACATCATCACACATCTGATCTGATCCCCAGAGAGCGAGCGAGGCCGAGACAGAATAGAGGTGAAGAGAGAGAGGGGGAGACTATAGAGGAGGGATTAGGGCCATGTTGGGGTGAGGGGGGTGGGGGGTGTAGGGGGTAGATGTGAAAGAATTTAGACGTCTGGGAAAGTTTGGAACAAGAGGAGATGAGTGAACAAAAATTTGGTTTAGATTAGAAGTGAGGTGATGTGGAAGAAAAGCTCTGAAAGTAAGAGAGACACAAGTGTGCATCAGAATTTTACTTCAGTTTAAGTACACGAGTTGCACTAAAATGTGCTCAAAGTAAAAGTATTCAGAGTGGGAAGGTGTAGAGGTTTGTTATGGGGATTTTTATGTTTTCAGAAAGAATTAAAGAAAAGAGAGAGAGTCATCGGGTAAATCCTCTAAAACCGTTAGTGATTCCCAAGCTTGGGTTCTAGACCCAAAAGCTCACATGATGATTAAAGTGGGAAGGAAAAACACATCGACCAAATCAACTAAAATATGAATATTTGTTATTTAAATCAATTTACATTTCTTAGAAATCTTCCAGAGCCCATCTGCTTATCAAGTGACCCCATGTGGGATTCTGACCTCATGGATGAGAAACTGGGATAAGACAAACCGTTGCACCACAATCGTGAAAAATCAGAACCAGGACACTGGGCGAGGGCTTGGCAGAGTTTGGGGGAGATTGTGGGGGGTTTTAATGGAGAGTTTGGGGGGCAGCGGTCACGTTTCAGGACCAGCCCCCCCACGGCGGCGGCTCGTCTCTGAAGCTCCGCCTTTTGTTTGCCATTTGTTTACCTTGCTCGGCCGTGGTGCAGAGGAGAGGGACAATGAGCTGGCAGATCAACAGCTCGGTCTGAATGAGGCGGCGCTCCTTTATCCGCTGCCCCCTGAACGCAGCACCTCAGAGGGCTGGTGATTAAGAGCCCAACAGGCCACCTCAGGCTCAAAGGCACAAAGGAAGCCGCTCCACTTATCCAATAAAAAAAAGTGTCCCACACAATCAGAGCGGGCGGCGTCCCGCTGACATCACACTTCAGTGATCAGTGGAAGGATGGAGGATAAAGAGGGAGCACTCCAACCGACAGACTCTCATCCATTCAGACCAGAGGGGGGGGGGGTTGTTAACTCCTCACTGAGGATACTGAGAAGCTTCAAGTGTGTCGAAGCTTTTTAACTGACTGTTACAGGACGTGGAGCTTCCAGGTTTACAGAGTCTGAGGAGGAGAAGAAGAAGTTTCTGCTGAGTTTGGGAGCATATAAGACCGAGAGCTTTAATCCAAGTCCAGATATTAACACTGAAACACGTCAGCAGGTCTGGATGTGCAGTGAAAGAGGAGCTCAAAGAGCAATGAAAGAAAGGAAAGGAGGCAAGAAAGACAGGGAGAGGCCGTGACAATACAGTGAAATCAAATCAAGTCTCACCTGTACCTGAAGCGACAGGTGTGTTTCCTGTCTGAACGGCTGCTCGCTCCGGCAGATACAATGTTTCCCAGCTGGTGAAAAGAACCACAGAAGATCTAAATACAGTCCAATATTACCACTGATACGATCGACTCCACCGACATTACATGAATGTCCAATAAAAGGTTCAGAGAGAACACGAAGCAGATTTTAGACATGAGTCAAAGGAAATATATGAAATGTGTCATGAACTGAGAACAAAACCAACCATGAAACTAAAGATTTCAAACTTCTTCTTTGTACTACTGTAGATGTAACACTGACATGCCTGACCTATTCTGAAAAGTGTAGCTGAGGCATGTAGTGACTCTGCAAGTAAGAGTGAAAACTGGCAGAAAGGGTTCATGATTACAGAGGCAACTTTAGTTTCTCAGAGTTTGATTTCTGTTTCGTGGACGATGATGACATAGAGACGTGTCTCCATGACTACTGTGATGATAAAAAGTGGGAGGTGTTTGACTGGGAGCAGCTGAGGTGAAGCGAGGTGAAGTCCAGAACTGGATGAAGACGTGAAGGCGTGTCCTGGATATGTTGTCCTGGGTGTAATCCTGAGTGGGGGGTGTTTAGGAACCGAACGTCTCTACCAGCTGCATGGCAAAATAAAAGCCCCTCCCCTTCCTGCTCTGTGGTACAAAGGATGAAAGAGTGAGTCCTGCTGGGTGGCACCGGCTCCAGGTGATCACAGCAACCTGCCCAGCTCAATGCGCTGCTCCCTAATGTGTAAAACCATCTCCCGTCGTTGTATAGAGCCCATTTAAAGCAGGTTCCAAGAGAGCCGGGAGCACGGGGGGGGTGGGTCGGGGTCTTTTTCTTGTTTTTTAACCCGACCACATAATCTCAGCCTTGGAGCGTCCACACAATGGAGCTGGTTTGAAGGTGGCACCGCAGAGGCCGGGCTCTAACTAGCGGGTCTAATAATAATACAGCGGGCTCCAGTTACATATCTGGGTTGAATGGGGGTCGCCTCGCAGGACTCTTCAGGCCAGCTTTTTATTGTGTGTGTGTTTTCATAGGACCAATTAGTGACAGCAGCTCTGAGAGACACAGGCAGCAGGATGGAGGACGAAACCTGCAAATACAAAACGAGATGTATGTCTCAGTATGTTCTTTTATTTTATTCCTCTATTCCACAGAGACGCTGCACATTTATTTCTTTATTCTGCAGAGATGCTGCACATTTATGTTTTAATTCCACAGAGACGCTGCACATTTGATTATTGTAATGAGACATTGCACATTTATTTCACTACACATTTCTTTATTCTAAAAAAGACGCTGCACATTTATTTCTTTATTCTAAAGAAATGCTGCACATTTGTTTCTTTATTCTAAAGAAATGCTGCACATTTGTTTCTTTATTCTATAGAGTCGCTTCATATTTATTTCCCTGCACATTTATGTCTCTGTTCTACAGAGACGCTGCACATTTATTTTTTTAATCTACAGAGAAGCTGCACATGTCTTTATTCTAAAGAGATGTTGCACATTTATTCCTCTCGTCTACAGAGATGCTGCACATTTTTATCTCTAATCTACAAAAGACACTGCATATTTGTTCCTCTATTCTACAGAGATGTTGCACATTTTTTTCTTTTTTCTATGGACGCTTCATTTATTTCTCTACACATTTATTTCTTTGTACTAAAGAGATGATGCACATTTATGTTTATATTCTACAAAGACGCTGCACATTTCTTCATTCTAAAGAGACATTGCACATTTATTTCTCTATTCTACAAAATACGCTGCCCATTTATTTCTTTATTCTAAAGAGACTGTACATTTGTTTCACTATTCTACAAAGACGCTGCATATTTATTTCTCAATTCTACAGAGACGCTGCACATTTATTTCAATAGCATGTAAAAATGTGTATAATGGAGCATAAATACATGGAGGTTTGGTGGTGGCTAAGTCTGAGTGGGAAAACAGTTCATAAATTTGAATAATGAGGTCACTGAATACTTTAGTTTCACAGCAATAATGTAATGCAGCCACACTGATGACGGGATAATAATAATGAAGCAGACAAACATGTCAAATCAGAACCGAAACAAGTGAAACATAAAAACAACCAAACAGAGATTGAAAAGACAAAATGTAAGAATTATAGGAAATATACATCTCTGCTGGTGAGCATGTTTCTTTATTTATGTTTGTTATAGGGAGAACATTGAAATGTAGCAGAGGAAAAGTAGAAAGTGGAAATACTCAGATTCATGCGCTCGGACATATATTTCAGGTCTGTCACCCCCGTCTGTGTCCACAAGCTTGTTTTAAACGGTAAGCAAGGGAAGCCAAAGATTGCACTGGCGTAACCACAGCTAACGTTAGTTAGCCAAGCCTTTTGATCGACCCAACCTCGGGAAAAGCTTCTCTTGTAACATTAGATTTTCTCCTTTTCTCGCGCCTGTTGGGTTCTATTCACTTCTGGCTTGTCTGGTCCGAGTTCTTTTACGAAGAGTTTTTCCACGAACGTTCTTCGTTCGAAGGGATACAGGTGTAGAGATTTCACTGAATTTGGTGCTAGCTCAACTCCCACGGCTACATTAGTGCTACTCGAAGTCGCCCGTGCTGAATGTCCTGTGGTGCAGCAGTTGCACAGCTCTGATCTTGGTACTATTTCCAGAGCCCCCAAAGCATAAAATTCGACAACGATGATTTGCGAAATATAAACTGTTTTTGCGTAACCAGAGAACATTTGGTCATTTGGTCCGCACTGGAGGTTGAGTCTGGCATTCACACCGACCCAAACAAACTGCAGTAGGGGGTAAACGCTCTGGGGTTTGGTTCATCCGGACTAAACAAGACTGGAGTGAACTCGGCCTCAGTGATCGGGCCCTGGTAGGTCACCTTGGTCCACCAGGTCTGTTCAGTTATTGATTCAATTCAATTCAATTCAATTTTATTTATATAGCCCAGTATCACAAATCACATTTGCCTCAAAGGGCTTCACAATCTGTAACATACGACACCCTCTGTCCTTAGACCCTCGATTCGATTAAGGAAAAACTACCCCAAAAAACCTTTTTAACAGGGGAAAAAAATGATAGAAAGCTCAGGAAGAGCAACAGAGGAGGGATCCCTCTCCCAGGACGGACAGACATGCAATAGATGTCGTAAGTACAGAATAGATTTATAGCATCAAAACTATAACATATACAGCCATGATGGCAAAATTGTTGTATATATATATATATTATTATGTTAGAAATGTTTAGGTGGTAAAACATAAGGGAAGATGATGGGTCCAGACGGACAGCCGAGCAGCTCCAGGTGGAGCCCAACGTGCAGGACCCGAGCCACTCGTCCCCTGCACCAGAGACACAGCAGCACTGCCCCAGCAGGTCGCCATAGTAACAGATCCAGATACATCTCCGGACACTGAAATACCTGCTGAAAGTGACAGTAAGAAAGAAGAGACGGACGACAAAGCACAAAACTCCGGGAGAGGGAAGAAGTCAAGTTAGTGACATGCATTTATGGGATGAGAATGCATACGGATGGAGAGGAGGACAGAGGTGAAGAGAGAGAGGTGCATCATGGGAAGTCCCCCGACAGTCTAGGCCTATAGCAGCATAACTAAGGGATGGTTCAGGACTCTCCTGAGCCAGCCCTAACTATAAGCTTTATCACAGAGGAAAGTCTTTAGTCTACTCTTAAATGAGGAGATGGTGTCTGCCTCCCGAACCCGAACTGGGATCTGATTCCACAGAAGAGGAGCTTGATAGCTGAAGGCTCTGGCTCCCATTCTACTGTTGGAGACTCTAGGAACCACAAGAAACCCTGCATTCTGAGAGCGCAGTGTTCTAGTGGGGTAATAAGGCACTATGAGCTCTGTAAGATACGACGGTGCCTGACCATTAAGAGCTTTATAGGTGAGGAGAAGGATTTTAAATGCTATTCTGGATTTCACAGGGAGCCAGTGCAGAGAAGATAATATTGGAGAAATATGATCTCTTTTCCTAGTTCCTGTCAGTACACATTCTGCAGCGTTCTGTATCAACTGGAGAATCTTAAGGGACTTTTCAGGCTGCCTGATAATATGGAATTGCAGTAATCCAGCCTTGAAGTAACAAATGCATGGATTCATTTTTCTGCATCATTTCGAGACAGGAAGTGCCTGA
>CM022490.1:30580876-30611197 GCA_011952105.1 Coreoperca whiteheadi | reverse complement strand
ATAAGTGCTTAGGCAAAACTAATAAACGTTCAAATGTAACGTTATAGCAGATAGTGAGTCAATGTAATGAACAGTCGCACAAATTAGCTGTGTTGAGCTAGAGCAGCAAACTACACGCTACAGGTAACAAACAAACACCTGTAACCGGAAAGGGGACAAAACGCTTACGTCAGCACGTTGTCACGTCCAGTGCAATCTAGTGCAGATTGATCCTGACCCTGATCAGACGTACGTTAGAAGAATTCAAGGACAGATTCCTCCTTTTGTAATCCCCCCCCTTCCCACCTGCTGGCATCACAGAACTCGCAATTACAGCCGATTTCCAGCTCCCAGTGGAACTAATGTGATGAAATCTTAGAAAAAGACACAGAGGACAAAGAGACAGAGATGTAGCCGGGGGTGGGGTGGCGATTGTGGATTTTTTGGGGGGGGGGGCTCTCCCGAGGCAACAAGTGCCTTTTTAGGGTTTTGGGGACCTAATGGGATTTTCCAAGGAGCTTTGCCAGATCTCTTGCCTGTCCATGCAGGATCAGCCTTTTGACTGCAAGGCGGCACACTTCGGCACCCTGTTGGCCTCACGTCACCCCCCCCCAGACCCACCCATCACTTAGCTGTATGCTCAGAGGGATGAGACGATCCCCCTCCCTGGCACCAGTTGAAACACGTGACAAAGGTGAGATCCTGCTCTGAGCTCAGCAGACTCAACAGGTCCAGTTTACTGGAGACCTTGTCTTCAGCTGGTTTCTGTGGTCAGAGGAAGCTGAACCTGAACACGAAGCTCTCAGTAGGCTGGTCAGTTTCACTCCCGAGTCAGTCAAGGCGGTCTGGGATGGTCTGGGGATCCAGGAGGAGCTGGAGGACCGGGCTGGGAAGGGGGTCTGGGATACCTTCCTTAGTCTGCTGCCACCACCCGGACCCACATAGGTAAAAGAAAATGGATTGATGGGTGCAAATATGGTTGTTTTAGGTTCATAAAACCACTACAGGTACTTACTGACCTGAACCCTGCAGCTTCACAGAACCCGAACCAGTAAGAACCAATAAGATCTTGGTTCTGGGTTGTGCCTTGTTTTCACTGTGTTTTACAAACCAGAGGCCATTTCACCAAATATGCAACATGATATCTTTTCCTCCCACGTTGGTTTTGACACATTACTAATCAAAAGAAACATGTTACTCATGAAGACTCATGAATGATGCGAGAGGACAAAGTATCTGCAGTGTGTCGGCTGGATTATAACACGAGTATATAACAGGTGTTACTGAGCTCAGCTGGAGACTCAGCGTCTGTGCAGTGTAAGAAACCATCAGACATATAAAAGATGCTTCTGGCTGAGCTCCATCGTCTGAATGGACAGACATGTTTTTACACACAGTCAGCGAGGACCCTGGTGGACCCTGGTGGACCCTCGTGGAAACATTATTATAGCTTAATGTGTCTCTGAATCAATGAAGTGATTTCAGCTCCTGTTTCACTGACTGACTCTTAAAGCTGCTGCTGTTTGTTACAGACAAGTAACACTTTCCTGTTTGAAAAGGTTCTGCTGCAGGACTGATGGAGCCGAGATGATGAGATGGTTCCTGATGAAGATCATTCTCAGTTTGAAGGTTTCAGACTGTGAATAAATCTGATCTCTGTTCAGTGGAGTCCTGAGGTTTCAGCTGCAGTCAGACTCAGAGAGTAATAGGATCCACACAACAGTAGCTGGAGGTCAGAGAAGCGTGACCGCTGCCAGTTGTTGAGTTGACCTCTGACCTCTGGAGGGAGGGATGGGTGGGGGGGGGTCTCCTGTTGTAAAACCACATACAGTTTCCTGCCTGGAAGGACACAGAAGTTTGCACAGAGGCTCTTCACCAGCAGTTCATGAGGATCTCCCAGTTCGTCTGGTCAAACCTCCAGTTCGTGCTCTGATGTTAAATAAACATAATTATACATTTTTATTCAATAACGTGTCAGCGTGTATTAATAAAGTAACTTTAGCTGCTCAAACCTGTAGAACTAAAACAGGTTCAACACACTTTAACAGGTTTAGCTTTAACTTTGGATTCTGTTTGAAAAAAGACCTACATTCAGTGAACTGAGGAATCTCTTCTGATTCTTATAAGCAATGAATCAACAGGACGATGTCACTGTCATCAGTTTAAACATCAGATTAGATAATACAAATAAGTAGGAATAATAACTTTGGTTTGGCTCAATAAGCTGCTGAACAATTATTGAATGCACATTACATTCACCTTTAGAGACTAAACCCTAAAAACTGTTTCTGACTTCTCAAACATCATCACACATCAATCTGTTAGTGATTGTCATTATTATTTTATTCATTTATTTTGATGCTAAATAACAGATGTTTCCCTGCTCACATCTGTCCAACAGCTGGAGGCGAACAGAACAGGAAACCTCTTAGGGACCTGGTGTGTGTCCCTCTGTGCTGCCTTCAGGTACCTGCTCTGTGTTCCTCTGTGTTGCCTTCAGATACCTGCTCTGTGTCCCTCTGTGCTGCCTTCAGGTACCTGAAGCGCTGACCTCTGACCTCTAGCAGGGTGTGCTCAGGAGGAAGTGACGGTGTGGGTTGAAATGTACATGACCCCCAGCTCCCTGAGGAGCAGGAGGGGAGGTGGACAAAGGGGAGGAGGCGGAGGAGGGGGATGTGCTGTCAGAAGGCTGAGGTGGATTTTTTTTGAAGGGTTTGATGTCCACAAGCGACCTCTGTCTTTTTCAACCTCTCCAATACACTGTTTCTATTCTCCCCCCCCTCACCTCCTCACCCCGACCTCCAGGCCACTTTGTAGCTGCTCCCTTTTATTGCAGCGAAGAAGAAGAATAGAGTCAGTGTAGAGGAGTGAGCAGACAGAAGTGCGTGCGATGTTACAGACTCACGCCCGACAGATTCAATCCAGCAGGAAACACAATAAAACTAAGCGTTTGACAGGATAAAGACACTAAAGGTTCAGAGAACCTCTGAAACAAGTTAGAACACGCAGATTCAACAGTAGAACGTCCTCATTTTACAAATTGTACATTTTAACTAAAATGCTGAACACATTCACATCTCTCCTCTTTCCTTTTCAGTAAATACAAGTTTAGTAAAACCTTTAGGAGATTTATCCTCCATACACTGGAAGGATTTACATTGGACTCTCAGGTACACTGAAACACCTGTACAGGTATTTGCGCACCTGAGCTGCTGAAGATGCTGAACCCTTTTAACAAACTATTACTATTTAAGTGATTTAAAATGTACTTTTATTACAAAGAGTTTAATTTCCTGTGTTCATTTGTGTCAAACAGTTTGACTGTTTATATTTGTACTGTCTTATGATTGGTTCATCATTCAGAGGCACGAACATGATTGAAAGGTGTTATTAAAGTTTGATGGATTGAGTCTATCAGAGGCTCAGAGGTTTGTAATCCACTAGATTACAAACAGCTTATCCAACATTATTAAAGTGTGTTCAGATTGAGTGAGACGACGTTGTTTTGTCTGTATGTGATGATGTGACAGTTTGAACAGAGACCGAGAAACTTGATTTGATGAGAGACTGATAATAAAAGATCCATATTTACAGCTGGAGCACTTCCTGTGTCTGACACTGAGCATGCTCAGTAATGATCTGTACAGCTGCTGTTGTTGGCATCACTCGAGGACCCAGAGGGACTTTATGCTGCGTTCACTTGAGTAGGAATTCTTGCCGTCACCTCTGTTGTTCGTAACAGAAACTGTTAAGAGTCCTTTCACAAAGATGAACCTTTTAGCTGATGTTCTTACTGTTTATGATCATATTTCCGATGCAGACATCCTCACTTCACTTCAAAACCTCAGAAACAGACAGAAGAGATCAATAAATAACAAGGAGAACAGATGTGCAGATTTAGATAAAAAGCATTTTTCAGTCAAAGGTGAAACAACATATGTGATGGGTTTAGTGGGACCTGCCATGAATGCTGTCACTATGACGCAATCACCCTTTCTTCTTTCATGCTTTCCTTGAGTTAATATAATGGTCCTGTAGGTCTTCCTATGTGTAATATCCTGAAAACATCTGAGGACGTCCTTTAAGGCTCATCTGGTGCAGGGACATTCACTCTTTACACATGTATTATTATATGTTTGTATTTAGACAATTGTTTGACGTAAACCAGCTAATTTTGCACCTACAGCTATAAACCACAACCACACACACACACACACACACTGTGGGGGGTGTAAAGGGTCACGGCGGACACCCTTTACACGCAGACACTCGCAAGGTAAAAGTGTCCCCATGGGTAACAAGTCAGAAGCCCTCACGATGTAGCAAAAACAAGTGTGTGTGTGTGTGTGCAAGAGAGACTGACCCTGAGTTTTCAGTTCCAGAACAGCTGATCTGAGTTTGTGAATGAAAAAAGCCTTCATCAGTGGAGCTCTGATACTGTGGTTCACCATGGCAACAGAGCCTCCATTTTAATCCATATTGATGCATGTATATGCAGATGGTGCACATCTACTGCTAAACAAAGAGCCTGCGTCAGAGCGGGGAAAGGGTCAGTAAGTGACAGAATACAAATATTACAAATATTCAGTATTCCAGGATCTATGCATCACCAGTGCCTGTACCTAGCTTGTACCTGCAGCTAGCCAGCAGTTAGCTGTTTGCAGGCTGCACTGCCTTGTGATGGTTAGCTTGGTTAGCGATGGCTGTTAGCTTATTCTGGAATTGGCTGAATGTGTCTGTATTCTGCTGCGGCAGAGACGTCGAAGGCCTCGGCCCGAGCATCGGTACGTGATGTCGCCGTCACACGGAAGGGATTCTGTCCAGCCTGCTCTCACAGAATGGCTATAAATAACTGTCTTCATTCATTCTGTGCGTTATCACAACGCATCGTTTGCTTTTTGTCATTTAACGCGTGATTGTCACATAAAACAACATCAGGTGACGTGTTGTCGCGAGCAACCAGTCGGGGTGGAGAGATGGCTCATGGAAGGGACATTTGAAGGTGCTTTAGAGGCGTAAAAAAAGTTCTGTTCTATAAAAATAAAAACATAGACAGCTGACCTCCATATTGATCACCGGCATTACTGTTCACACACTCACACCAACACACACACACACACACACACACACACACGCACACACACAGGTGTGTTGAAGGCAGGTGTAGGCGTTCGGCTTGCTGTAGCTGCTCTGAGTTCAGTTTAGTTTATTTACACAGAGAGATAAAAGTCTGCAGCACCTGCTGATACCTGCAGCATCCGTCATGACCTGCTGACAGCTCAGTGTGTGCAGGTGGGGGTGTCGGGGGTGTGTGGCTGCATGGGGATCAGGATTTAGGATTAAGGGCGAGGGGTCGCCACTCCAAACCTGTGTGTGTGAGGATTAAGCCCCGCCCTCCTCGTCTTTGGATCTGCAGCCTGTTGTTGTTGTCACGTCATGTGACTGACAGCGTGCACGAGAGCTGCACACACACTCAGGGGGGAGAACCGGTCTGTTCATCTGACATCAGTGTTTCTGTCTGAACGTCAGACTGGGAGGAGGGAGGAGGGAGCCCCCCCCCCCGACCTCCTATATATAAATGTCATTTCAGTGATTTAGGAAGTGTGAAAACAGCTGAAAGCGCGGTCATTGGTCTTCAGTTCTTCATCTCGCTGCTGCATTTCTCCTCTCTGAGACGCAAACAGGAAAACAGCTTCTCGGCTTCAGCTGGAAGAAACATTAACATTTCGCCACATCCAGAGCTGCAACTGAAATGCTGTTAATGCATGAGTGCACATGCACAGCCATTCACCCCCAACACCCCCTCACATGCACACACTTGGGATCTGGTTTCAGACCCTCTCGGGGCTCCTCATCTCTCCTCCTGCTCCTCGTGTTGTGAGGAGCTGTTAGCTGAAAGGAGGCAAAGAAAACACATTAAAGCAGTGAAAAAGTCATTTAAAGAATATTTTCCCTGCGCTCCTTTTGTGCGGCCTCGCTGCAGAACCAAACCACACAAACAAATGCAAATGGCTCTGAAAACTTTACACAGAGCGAGAGTGGGACCCCCGTTTGAGAGAGGCGCTGAATAGGCTCTAAAGCAGAGCCTAATTAATCTAAGTACAGCACCAATAGGCCCACTTGGAATTTTTTTCACCCCTTTATCTGAATGGGAGGGCAGAGGAGGAGGGAGGTGTGGGGGTGGGGGGGTTAGAGGGACAAAATAAAGAAAAAGAGAAAGAAAGGAAAAGAAAGAAAAGAGAGGGGATCAGGCCTCCACCTTTTCTATCCGGGGACCCGCCTCATTCAGCCCCTCCATGTTTAACAGCACCCCCCCCCCGGAATCAATCACTCTGATTTTACTTCTTTTTCTTTCCTGCTTCACAATCCTGCAGCTTCACTCCTGAGCACTTTGTGCTTTTTGTTTTATTTCTGCAAAAGAAAAAAACAGACAGAAAAAAAAAACTTGCAGATTTTCAGATTTTGCACAAAAAGATTTCAAGATGTTTCTTCCTCCTTAAAGAGGAAGACGTGCAGAGTGTGTCGGCGCTGCAGTTGTAGCTGGTGTTGTCAGGTGCAGGGGTGGCTGCTGCAGAACAATGGCAGCAGAAGGCTGCAGATGAATGCTCCGGGTAAATCAGTAATGGAGCTAAAGGGCATGCGCCTGTGGGGAATTTGCCGGCTTATAAAGGAGCTTTAAGAGGGGCCTTCATTCATATGGGCCCAAAGAGATTTGAATTGCCCCCTTCACAATCACTTGAAAGGATGAGCTCAGGGTGTTCCGAAACAAAGTGGAAATCACTCTGCCTTTCAGCGTTTCTAATAAGCTTTTAACTATTTTACATTATGGCGCTCCCCTCGTCCTCGCCCTCCGTGCCGCCATTGTGGCCCGGCCGCCGAGCCAGAGCCGACTTAAATGTCTGATTTATACTTTTCTTCATGGTGAATTTGAAGGTTTTTTCCAGGAGCTAAAAGAGAAATCCAACTGAAAGCTTTATTATTATACGGGTCAGAAAATAGAAGGAGCTCATTATTCAGGCGGCGGCCGGGACGAGACCCGGCGCTCCCACAGGACGGACAGAGACGACGGAGTGGACGCCGGATGCCGCAGGACTCAGAAAAAGCACCAGAGGCTTTATAATATAATAAGAACACGAATCCTGATGAACTTTAGCAGCTGCAAGTTATAGAAATGCATTTCCTTCAATTTTGTGTTCAGAAATCTGCAGGAGTCGCTTTGTGAAAACATCGTCCCTCGTTGCCGTGGAAACCGTTTATTGCTCTGGAAATTGCCTCAGTCTTTTCGGTGCGTCGGAGGTCAGAGGTTCAACCGGGACACGCCGGGCTGAGCTGAACCTTAAAACTCTCTGTGGGGGGGGCTGTCAGATGGTGAAAGGGCTGGTTGAGGTTGGGAGCTGGGGGTGGTGGTGGATGGGGGGGGCACACAGCCAGGAGCCCCCTCGCCCTCTGGATGACTCTGCAGCGAACTGTGTGGACATTAAGAATTTCATGGTAATTGTGGAAGACAAGGGAGGGGGGGCTGACCTCTGCAGCCCTGATTAAGACCTCATAACTACTGAACCCCACCCCCACACCCCCCACGTACAAGTGGCTCTGCAGTAAAAGCCCGTGAAGAAGAAGATGGGGTCAGAAGAAGAGTTCAGTTATCAACTCAATATCTCAAACCAATCCACCTCATCACTCGCAGACGATTTCACAATGCCTCGTCATTCACATGTTTTATCAACCCTTCACATATTGGATCACTTCCTCAAATGAGTGATTATTTATGTCAGTTCAGTCGGCGGCTGTGGTTTAGGGCAGAGCCGGTCGTCCAGCAATCACAAGGCCGGCGGTTCGATCCCGGCTCCCCCACCATGTCGTAGTGTCCGCTGGCAAGACACTGAGGGCTGCATCATCGCCCAGTGTCCTCTGACTGATGAGCGGTTAGCGCCACAAGTACCATTCAGTTATGTTCCACACTTACAACTGAACCAACTATCTGCTGATGATGATGCTGAGAGCTCCAGAGTACATGAACGTTGAGTTTCTGAACTAAAAAGCTTTCTAATCTTTTCAGATTAAAAGTCAACACAAACAGAAAAGCACTGATCATCATCACATTCGCCCCCCGGATCAATAACTGCATCTTGACTGCTGTTTATGCTGCCTTAAACACAGGAAGTCTTTTATTTTGAAGACCATGCAGCTTAAAGATGTTCCTCTGTCAAAAGGAAGTGGTGTCACAGTTCTCCTAATGGATAATTATTGATCGGAGCGATCGGAGACTGTTCACAGGCTGCGGTTTGTAGTCTGATAATAATAATTACTTTTATTATCATTAATATTATCACTTCCAAATGCAGGTGAACTCTGACCTGTCAGAACAATGTTAAATGTATCACATGTGAAACAGAAATGAACAGATGAAAGGCAGAACGTCGTATTTATGCTTTATAGAATATGTTTTGCTGTAACATGTGATGTTCGCAGAAAGTCCTGAAAGGCCTCAGAAGGTCAGAAACTCCGCTCAGTTCGTCTTCTATGTAAAAACACCTGTATGTAGGAATGACATCAGTTTATAGATATTATCAGTATTATTACTGTGGCAGTTTTGCCCAGCAGGAGGAACCCATGCAGACAGCAGAGGCAGAAAAACATGGAGGGAAAAACGCTGACACAGTACAGGCAGGCAAAGCACAAGGGAAACAAAGTCCAGAATCCTCAGGAACACCATGCCAGGGGGCTTGACAACAGTACAATGATGCAGCTGGGGCAGTCATCGAGACACAGGTGAAAACAAGCAAAGAAGTCAAAGACAGGAAGCAAAACTGAAAGACACACGAGGGAAGGAGGATACTTCAAAATAAAACAGGAAATAACCATCGGCGCGATGAAGAGTTGATCCTCCTCTTCTCTCTCAGGCCTGTAATAACAGAGGTCTGCTGAGGTGGACAGGATGAAACTCTACTCTGCCCCGGGGTGAGGACGGGGGTGGGGGGGTTACAGGTGCAATCAGTGGCACAAGGTGGGGAGGGGAGGAGGGGAGTCAGAGGTTATCTTGTAGAGCAGAGAGAGCAGAGGGCAGAAACTCCCATCTGTTTACCTGAACAGCAGCACCAGTTCCGAGGCTCAGTTTCCTGATCTCTATCTGAGGGGGGGTCCTCAGCCCCACCCCCCCACACCTGAGGATCACTGCTGTGTATGCAGAGATCTGTTAGATAGTTTTTATATATGTTATAGTCTTCAAGTCTCTTCTGCAGACAGAACTCAGCACTCAGCAGACCTGCTCACCTGAGGGTCTGAGGTCAGCATCACGTCAGACCGAAGGCCTGACACACCGGGGGCGTGACAAATAAAGGCCTGCGAATACTTCGCATCAACACTGTTCATACCGGCAGCGATCCGAATGTGCGACACTTGCTGAATAAAAGCTTCGCTCCAGCTCGAGCTCAGACTCTCGGGGTCGGTCAGGTGTGACCTTGAGCTCCGCCCACAGACACTCCCCTCCATCGCAGCATCAGAGGCATCAGGTGGAGGCTCTCGGTCTCTGGGATCAGGCTTTCACCGCTGCCCAAATCCTCCCTGATCATTAACAGATAAACTGTCTGCGCTGCTTTGGACAGAAACCTACTCAAACCGGTCCACCTTTGTCCAAGCAACGTCATTGGTCGATGCCTTTGGTCACCGTGCGGAAACTCTGAAAAATAAACCTCGTTCCAAGAAAAGAATTGCGTCGCTTTTTCACCGTGTGATATTCAAAACAAAAACAACAAATATAATGAATTAACTGCACGACCTAAACGGCCCGGTGTGTAGAGGCCCTGAGACCGAAACTCGGCATCACGTCAGACTGACATGATTCATTCAATTCCAACTTCAGGGAAACAATGATAGAAAGCTCAGGAGGAGCAGCAGAGGAGGGATCCCTCTACAGGAAGTAGATGTCGTGTGGACAGAACAGATTCACAACAGCATTCACGATTAATTGCTTTTTTCCTTCTTAATATTGACCCTTGTAATAGTGGATATTAAAATATAAAATCACAGAATTAATGCAGAGTCAACAACATGAAAGTGTAGTTCAATTCAACTATTATTGATTAGTAGCATCCTTTTAACCTTGAACACAGATTCTCTCCTGTGAACTACAAATGTTCAGTGAAGCCATCGAGGCCGCTGACCACCAGCTGGAAAGGCAGATTACTTATCTGCGCTAATAGAAACAGGCCAACGTGTTTAAGAGCCAAAACCATCAAGGCCATTAAAAGTATCAGGCAATAATCTCTTATAAGCACCAAAACAGATGATTAACAACAATAAATGTGTTCCATGTTCAAGTGCCAGTTGATGGTCCACAACAGTCCATGATAGCTAGATAGATCTTTATTGTCACTGTCACAAGTACAACGAAATTTAAGAGTGCTTCTCCAGTCAGTGCATCATTCCTGAAACAAGAACAAGGAAAGATTCTGACTCATGAAGACACACAGAGAGAAAGGACCCTTTTCCCTCGCCAACATTCAGCCTGACTTTGGAGCCTTCTGGAGTGCCTTCTCGACAAGACAGCGCGACATGGTTGGACCAATGGATGCCTCAGGGCATGTAGTTTCATATGATACCAGGATCTTCACTGTAGCTTTAAAACTGAGCGAGCTGCAGCGTCTTAAACACAGGAATGCATTAGCAACATTAATTGTTAAAGTTAACACGTTAATTTTGACGAACTAAACGACCCTAATATATATTTATATATATATATATATATATGCTTTAGTGGTTCCCCCCGATTCTGAAAAAAGACCAACACACTTAAATTAGTAGTTATTAGTTCTTCGTTCTGAGAGTAGAACTGAAACATTTTCACATCGATATTAAAAATGTTGAATATTTTGGGGTTTGGCAGAAACACTGGTTTCTCTATAGTGTGTTCATGCATGTGAGTGTATTTAATACCTGTGTGTGTGTGTGTGTGTGTTCATGCTGCTTGGCTGCTCTCTTGATTGACACTTTCCTGTGACTCTGTTCTGCCTTTGTGGACTTTTAAAGAGAAACTACTGACCCCCCACCCCTCAGATACCCCCCCAACATGCCCCCGAGCTCTGTGTGTGTGTGTGTGTTGGAGGTGGCAGAGCGTTGAAGCCTCCTCCTCTCAGCTGCAGTCTCGCTCTCCTCTCAGAGATCATTAGTGCTCTCTTCACTCTGCTGTAAGAGTCCTTCAGTGTCCACTTCTACCTGTCGACCCGCTCACCTCCGACCCTCAGCAACACAACAGCAGTGAAGAGGAGACATGAGAGGCTTCAGATCGGCATCATCACTCTCTCTTTGAAACCTGGAACCAGCAGAGTGAAGACGTGTTTACAGATTCATCCAAATGCAGCTCAAACAGAAAATAATGAAAAGAAAACCTGACCTGCTGCCTGTCTCCCTCCACTGCTGCTGTGTGAACATGATGGAGGCAAACAGCTGGTGGAGCTGATCCTCCGGTCAGCTGCCATCAAACCATCAGCAGAAGAAGAGGACGCGACGAGGTGACGTCGTAAAAAAGAGCTCCAGTCGACGCTCAAACGATGGAAAACCATGATGGAAACATGATGGAGACACGATGGAGACGTGATGGAGAAGTGATGGCGACATGGTGGAAACATGATGGAGACGTGTTGGAGACACGATGAAGACACGGTGGAGATGTGATGGAAACATGATGGAGACACGATGGAGACGTGTTGGAGACACGGTGGAAACATGATGGAGACGTGTTGGAGACACTGTGGAGACGTGATGGAAACATGATGGAGACGTGATGGAGACATGGACCTTCTGTCAGCTTCAGGTGTTGACGTGTCAGGTCTCAGCCTCCTCTTCGCTCCTCACAGACCTGATGCTCTCAGCTCTTCGTGCTTCATGAGCGTTTATTCACTCGTTCACAGCAGCTGTTTCTGAAGTGTGTCTTGGTCTCCCTGAGTATCACACAGACAAAACTAAACCCACTATCTCTTTTTGTTAATTTAACAAGATAGCTGACATTATGCTACGTCAATGAGCGATTGAGCAACACTCCAAAGCAGCTCAGCAACATTGTAGCTGGCTTTGGTAGCTTTGGCAACGGTAGTCAGAACACAGTATTATGAGGAGTCTTCCATTTTTCCAACAGTATAACTGTTATCCCGTCTTGTTTTAAACATGCGATCCTATATCCTATTAAAATAAATGCCTAACCTCGATGCAACTGTCTTAAATAATTTCCAGCCTATTTCCAATTTGCGATTTTTATCTAACGTCATCGAAAATATCATCTATTTTCAGCTATTGTCCTATTTAGAAATCAACAACATCATTGAGAAATTTAAATCTCAGCACGTCATAGCACAGAGTCAGCTCTACTTAAAGTATCCACTGACTTACTGATGTCTCTGGACTCTGGTAAATGTGCCATACTTTTTCTGCTGGACCTTAGTTCCGCCTTTGACACTATTGACCACTCAGTTTTACTGGACTGTCTCGAGCACCAGGTTGGGATCCGGGGTAGCGCCCTTCAGTGGTTCACCTCCTACTTAACAGACAGATCCTTTTCCGTCAAAACTGGTAAACCCACTTCTCCACGTCTGCCCCCATCACAAGCGCAGTGCCTCAAGGGTCCATCTTAGTTCCAATATTGTGTGCTACCTATAGGCTTAATGTTCAATAAATATAATATCTCCTACCATTGCTATGCAGACGACACTCAGTTATACCTTCCTTTAGAACCAGCTGAAATTGACAACTCAGTTATGTCCCTCTGTGACTGCCTCCAGGATGTGAAATATTGGATGGCAAAAAACTGTCTCCAACTAAACAATAGTAAGACTGAAGTGGTTTTATATGGCCCCTCCAACTCCATCATGAGTTTAATTAGTCACCTTGGGCCCTTGGCACCTAACATTCATGAATAGGCCAGAAATTTGCACGTGATCTTCGACGGCAGGTGTACGTGACCCTTAACAAAAAAGACGAACTGAATATGGTGTTTAATTTGAAGGTTGATGACTTTGATTATGTGTTTTTTGTAAACTCTGGGACTTTGAAGTGTTTTGGCTGTGGAGGGGAGGGTCACTTGGTTCAGGCGTCTCCAGAGAAACGCTCCTTTGCCGCAGAGTGAAGGTGTAGGATTAACCACACAGAGTAGAAGCAGACAGAGCAGTGAAGAGTTGACAGAAAAGGAACAGAGTCCAGACTTTACTGACAAAACGGAAATACCTAATCAAAGTGAAATGTCTAGGCTGTAGCGCCAAGCACTGAAGCTGCTGAGGGTGTAGGGTTAAACAGCGTTGAGGTTCTGATGGAGGAAGAAAATACCTGTAAGGTTCCTGTACTGAAGAGAAACGAGGTAGTTAATATCAGTGGCTCTCAAGCCAAAAAAGGACCAAAAACAAGGGGGAAAGACAGGCAACAGGAGAAGCAACAGTCAGAATCTAAGGTAATGGAAGGGGAGGACAAGGAGGAGGTTCGGGCTGTAGACTATGACATAAAACAGGTCAAGAGGTTCTTGCAACAGACGAAAAATATGAAAAATGTTAAGATTGAGGATTATTTTGCAGACAAAGAGTTGTTAATAAATTCTGTTATAACCCAGATGAGAAACAAGGAAGAGGGGGGCTACACTGACCAGGAGATCTACAGGTTTAAGAAAATAGTGTTGAGGATCAAACAAGAACTACAGCTTGATGATTCAGAGGCAGAATAAGACGGAACACCTCCCTCTCCGTTCAATGTTGGGTTTGTCTTATTTGTTTTTTCTCACAACAATCTCAATGAGTGATTTCAAAGTATCTACACTCAATTTAAATGGAGCAAGAGATGTGAGAAAGAGAGCATGTCTTTTCGAACTTGTCAAGTTAAAGTGCATCGACATCATGTTTGTCCAGGAAACTCATAGCGACAGTAGAAATGAGTCTGACTGGAAGAAGGAGTGGGATGGAGAAGTGATTCATTTGAGGCAATCCAGTGGAGGTGTGGCACTCCTTTTTTCTAAAAACTTCCTACTGCAATCCTATGTGGTGGAAGAAAAAGTGAAAGGTAGATTGATGGTGGTTAGAGCCAAATATGAGCTTTTTACTGACAGAGTTCAGCTTTTAACTGACATCAATGTGGTTGTTGGGCAGTGTGGGCCCGAAGAGTTTTTATTTTGGGAGGAGATTTTAACTGAACAGAAAATGATCAGGTAGACAGGAATCACATTGAACCCCATGCGGCCTCCAGATGTGCTATCAAGCATCTTACAGAAACTCACTGTTTAACTGATGTATGGAGGGAGATGCACGTGGCCGATAGACAGTACACATGGGTTCACAGTAGAGAAGGTGTTTTTAATATGGCACGGTTAGACCATTTATTTGCTTTTAAGCATCATTTTAGCATTTTTAAAGACTGCAAGATTCTGCCTGTAGGTTTTTCAGATCACTCCATGGTGACATGCAATGTTTTTGTTGTGCGAGTGAAACATAAGTCTGCATACTGGCATTTTAACACTGCTCTGTTATTAGACACACATTTTAAGGAAACTTGTTTTTTTCTGGAACATTTTTAAAACTAGAAAAAATGTCTTTGGTGACATCACCAAATCTATGAGGGATCTAGAGACTGAAATAGTGGAACTGCAGATTTCTGTAGAGTCCACAGCAAGACTAGGATGTTTTGAAGACCTCAGATCTAAAAAAGCTTTGCTGGCTGACCTGCTGGGCTCAAAGGCAGCTGGTCTGGTCTCGTTTTCAGAGTGTTGCTCTGATGGACTCACCTTCAAAGTTTTTCGTCAGTATAGAAAAAAAGAATGGACAGAGCAGGTTCATCCACGCACTGTGGTCGACTACAGGACAGCTGCTGACAGAAGCTGGTGGAAGAGAGCGGTGGACTTCTCCGGTCACCTGTACAGCAGTGAGTACACTGAGGACGAGGATGAAGGGAGGTTTGTTTCTTTCTGTAGGGGACTGTTTAGAGCCTGGACTCTTTTTAAGTGGTGCAGACTTGAACCTACAGCATCGTTCTTTTGGCTGCTAGAGGAGCCTTTAATCTACGGAGCCAGGCTGGACATTCAGGATGGCAGTACACCTGGTCTCACCTGGAGGCTATGCTCAGCTGGAACTGTTCAACTGAAGCAGATAGTGGATGCTGCAGGCCCGGGGCATCAACACATCAGACACATTCTGAATGAATGGCTAAAGAGGCACACTGCTGATGAACTGGCCATGCTGCAGGACTATGCAATGGGCACTTAGAGTCCCGATAATGAAGATCCTTTCCCCGAGATAACTCAAAATAGACCAGACTGGACTAAAGGGACTGTTGCTGGTTTCTAATTTGGCAGCTAACATGGACCTTTACATGTTAAATGGGAAAGTCTTGTATAAATGTAGTGTTGTGGCTTTGAATAAACAAATGCTGAATGGGAGAAAGGACACTGTATGGAGGACACAGTTAGATGTGGCGGATGGTTGTAGGCCAGTGTGGAGGCTGCTTCGTAAAGCCCCATTGAACAAGAGGTCAAGTGACCTACAGTGGAGGATCCTGCAGGGAGCGTTGGCAGTCAACAAATTCATCTCAACAATAAATCCAAATGTATCTGTTAAGTGTCATTTCTGTCTCAGTCAACGGAGACCATCTTTCATTGTTACCTGATGCTTTTTGAAGCTCTACAAACTGTGTTCTCACACTGTAATGAGAAATGGACTGAAACTGGTTTTATTTTTGGTGCTGGGTACAGTTGGAGACATGCGAAGGAGTGGCAACTTTTACATTTTATAGTGGTACAAGAGAAAATGTCTATTTAAAAGAGTAGGAAGAATCGCATTGAGAATGGTTCAGGGGCAGATTTACTTTCCTTGTACGTTGCACTGGTGAAAGCCAGAGTCCGAGTGGATTTCAGGTTCTGTTCTCTCATGAAGAACATAGATGGTTATATTTTACAGTGGTGTTTCTCTGGAACCATTTGTTCAGTCATTGAAGGTCTTTAATTCTGTATTTGTATGAGGTTGGTTTTTGTTTTTTTTATTTATATTTCCTTTTTAAAAGGAAACTTGTGAGGTCTGTGATCTCTCCCATGTTGTGTGTGCGGTAATGTGTCTTTAGTTGTTGTTGGTTGTTCCGTTCGTAAATAAAGTGTTTTTCGAAAAATCTAAAAAATCTCTCTGTCTCTGTGTCTGTCTGTCTGTCTCTTTGTCTCTCTCTCTCTCTGTCTGTCTCTGTGTCTGTCTCTCTCTATCTGTCGTCCATCTGTTGTCCATTAACTGTAGTTTGACTTTAATCATGCTGTTACAATAACGACCTGCTGGGTGTCCATTTAAAGATGGGGGGTGTCAGCTTCCTGCAGCCTAGCACAGCTGAGCCCCCCGAGCTCTCTCTTCCCCCAGCTTCCTCTCTCTGTGTCACACACACACTGTGATATGTAGAGGAGATAGTTACTGGGTGAATTACTCTGTTCCTATAAGATCCAAAACATCACTGCTTACTGGGGATTCATTGCAATCCTTCCCTAAACATACACCATTCATCAGTAGACACACAAATACATAGGATTTGTGCATAGGATATACTGTATGTAGAATTAACATTTATCAATGTTACAGTTTTTCTCAGTTGCTTTGGAACATTTCTCAAATCATCCTTAACATTTGCAAATCAGTAAGTGCATTTCTCAAAACAGATCGTGCAAACAGCACAAGACAGTGGATTACCTGCAAAAGCCTGTAACTCAGAATCCTTAGTCTATCTCTCAAAAGTAAATATTTGTGTCAGTGAACATGTCAGTGGCATCAGAATGGCCCACAGATTCTCGTCCACATCACAACGGATGTCTGCCCTTGCAGTGCAGCGTGGAAATAATCTTTTAGAATGTCTTATCCAGCCTCTACAAGCATCTGCTGTGACGTCCTCACATGCTGCATCCATGGCAGCCAGCAGGGTCATCTGAGTATGTGGCTATGGACCGTAAACGTCCCACCTCCATACTGAGAAGAACTCCACAATTGGATTAAGGAATAGCGAAGAGGCTGTGTCAGATCTCTGTTTCCTTAGACTCTCAGAGTATCACCCTAAATTTAAGCAGGTGGCGAGGAGACATGCAAGCTTCTAACTGCCTATGTCCAAGCGTCTACCCTGCTTCCTCTGATTCAGTAACTGACCAAACAGCCTGTTTGGGTCAGTTACCAACACCAGTCGCTCGTTAAAGGCAGCTCTCCTCTAATTAATCTGGGCTCTTGTTATGGTGCTAGGATGAGTTTTAGTTGTTCGGATGTGAACCTCATGGGACTGTTAGTTTCATTGGCTAGAGTAACCTATAAGAACCTGTGAAGATGTTACGCACACAACAACCTAACTTTTTACTACCATCGATGAACTCAATGTCACACAACTTTCACTTTAGTTTGATTATTTATTGCAATAAGCTTTAGCAAGCGCAGCAGTAAACAACTCACATTTCAATCTTCAATTAAATCATTCGAATAAATCATAAAATCAGTAACCAGAGTCTAAATTCATTATTTATCTGTGTCTGGATGAAGGAGAGAGCAGAGTCTCTGGTCAGAGCGATCCTACACTTCCTGTTGAAGACCGATTCTCTGAAGAAAACCTCTCGACTCCTTCAGAAGTCCCAGAAATGATCTTCAGTCCAAATCTGTGATTCCCTGTCACCAGGGTAATGGTTAATCCTTATCGTGCTTAATCCCTCTGATGGTGAGAAAGTCCTCGAAGTCTTTTTTTGTAGATGTTGCAGCTCACATTCTCGATACGATGTGTTTCGATGAAGAGGTGCAAGGAACCCCGAACTTCTCTCCGTCACTGTGTTTTATCTCACACTCTATATGACACGCTTAAAAATCTCTTTCAACACTCAACCACATTACACACAAGTGATATTTCTCCAGAACACGCAAACAACTGTCAAACAGTGCTTCACCACATTTAACTGCCGTGTTGCCATCACTTCCTTCCTGGCGCACCCATGGGCAGCTGATGGCCGACACACAGCTTCAATCTATACACTGATACTGATAACCTCAGTCCTGGTGACTTCGTTCATCTTGTTATCAAAACATTCTCACTTACATTTCTTTATGATTACTTTAGATAATAGTGCAGCACACAATTCTACATAATCTCATGTGTTACACAATTCACATCAGGACTTTAGATGTACAATGGGGTACAAAGATTATTCAATTAATTTCATCGGGAACGAGCCCATGTTGTTGGCCTCTTCTACCTCTTCCTCTGTTTTGCCTTCCTACTCTAACTCCTCTTCTTCTTCCCAGCTGTTGACCCTGTTCATTTCCTTGTTGTTCTTCCATCATCAGAAACTGTAACACATTGTTGTGCTCTGTCTATGTGTGCAAGCCAATTGAGGATTCATGAGATGCACCTTTGAGCTATTTTAGAGAACTGGTTGATCTAACATGTCACACATGCCCCTTCATTAGTGAAAGTCAGGATTCACCTGAGAGCAATTCATCAATTCAGATCACATTTTCAAAAAAAGTCTAATAGAAATGTATAGAAAATATGCTCGACAGATTATGACAACATGTTCAACCATTTTGCATGTAGTGACTTTTGCAATCAACCTATGCCTAGATGTTCTTGGGGGTAAAACTATTCAACAGAGAACCAATATAATGCATTTTCATCAACATGACATAAGCATTGATTATGTAGGAAACAGCAGACAATAATCATTTGCATAAATGTGTCAAAGGATTTGCAACTTGTTCAAAATAATGAGAAACTGCTTTTATGATGTGCATAAGTGCCTAGATGGTGTGGCGGTTGAACAAGTAGTTTTGAAAATTTCAATTCTGATCAGAGAAACGTGGAAAAGTGACTGAGAAAAACTACAGTCTTGTGTTAATGTTAATATTACTGTTATTGTGTGCTGTCCAGATATTTGGACTAATTATATTTTGATGCTTTGGGAACATTGTTTTCGAACACTAATGGTGGGCTCACACTACAGGAGTCCCGACAATCTGGTCTTGCACCTTGGTCGGACCAATGTTCGGCCCAGATTATCTGGTACTGTGACGTGTTAACAGACCCAGTCTTGAGCCTTCCGACCTGCTCGCAGATGGATCAGAGCCGCTCCGATAATATCTGACATGTTCGATATTTAAGATTTAAAATCTGGATGGTTACATCAGTGCTTTCTGAATAGGACCAATGAGAGAGACAAGTCTACAAGGAGACAGTGATGCTAACGGTGTTGCCAAGCAACGGTAAACTTTATAGCCCTTCAGGGCTAACATTAGCTAGCATACTAGCTACATATGTTAGAAATCTCCCCTCCAGTTCTCTCTCAAGACTTGACCTTGACCCAGACTCAAGCTTCTGCTCTTGTTTCTTCTCTGTAAATCATTAACGTTACCAAAGCAAGTTGTTGCACCACCTCCATCTCCATTGTTTTGTTCACGTCTGCTTCCCCATGAGATCACATGACATGGTGTATTGGTCCCTCAGGCATGATAATCTTAATAACATCCTGCACTGCGTTATATGCTATTATTTTCAAATCTTGTAGTGTGAGCATGTTTCACTTCAGTTCAATTTTATTTAGAGAGCCCAATATCACAAATCACAATCTGCCTCAAAGGGCTTTACAGTCTGTAACATACGACACCCTCTGTCCTCAGAACCTCGATCCCAATAAGGTAAAACTACCCAAAACAGAGGAGGGATCCCTTTCCCAGGACGGACAGACAGGAAGTAGATGTTGTGTGTCCAGAATAGATAATGTTTGAGATTAGAGAGAAGAAAATCTGTGAAGTTTCTCCTAATGTGTGTGAGGCGACCTGATTTTAAAACTTAGCTTTACTGTGTTTCCATCCACCTGTTTTTAGGAACATTGTCAATTTTCATTGACTCATTTAGATCTTATAAGCAAAATGAGTAAAAACGTCACTTAAATTCACCCATCAGACATTTTGTATTGCTCCACCATCAAACACACTTTAAAGCGGTTATTGAACACTCTTCTCTTTTAAGCTCTGCAAGTTTGGTGCAGGATTGTTCTGATCCTGGATCAGAGCTTCAGAGTTGGTTGTCGCCCTGAGGTGACAGCAGACACACTTACTCATCAACACTGATCCCAGGTCAGCCTAAGCAGCCCCCTAAAGGTCACTGAGGGACCTTTAGCCAGTTACCTTTGACCTCTGGCTCACAGAAATCTGCTCCACAACACCAGCTTATTTCTCAGGAGAGAAATAAGGAAGACAGTGGACAGACTGGAAGACACACCCTGACCTAATAATTATATTAATAATAAACTTTATTTGCACAGAACCTTTCATGCAAAGCCCAAAGTGCTTTACAAAACAGTCAGTCCAAAAATAAAAATAAATCAAATGTTTGATAAAATACAATAACACATAAAAAACAATACCAATAGAAACCACAGGAGAGAAATAAATTCAGGGTTTTATTAGCCCAAATTAACAGCCAGAGAAAAAAAGATAATAAAAACATGTATCAGCATCAAGTTAAAAACAGCCCAGTGTTGAATATACAGTACGTCGAAGAGCGATACATTTCTATAATTCAATTCAATTTTATTTCTACAGCCCAGTATCACAAATCACATTTGCCTCAAAGGGCTTCACAATCTGTAACATACGACCCCCTCTGTCCTTAGACCCTCGATTCGATTAAGGAAAAACTACCCTAAAAAACCCTTTTAACAGGGAAACAATGATAGAAAGCTCAGGAAGAGCAACAGAGGAGGGATCCCTCTCCCAGGACGGACAGACAGGAAGTAGATGTCGTGTGAACAGAATAGATTCATAGCAGAAGATCAGAGTATCTACAGTTATAATGACAAACTGTAGGCTGTAAACACTAGTGTTTGAAATGTAGCGATTCAACATATCCTTGCAGAAATGTAAATTGCCAACATTTTATTCTGGTGATTGGGTTGGTTAAAATTTGTCTAATTTTAAGATGTTTTCATGACGTTGTCAAAATGACAAATAAAATGTATTTCAGAGTCTAAAACAACTCCCAGATGTGTAATCTATCTTTTTTGTCATCAAATGTCTGACACAAAATCACCTAAACTAACCAAATTGAAAAGGTAGGATGATAAGAGACAGGCGGCCAACAGGTTACAGGTGGCAAACGGGGTAACAAACCCAACACTCAAATCACAAACAGGCAGATAAGCAGGTTAGCAGGAAGGTAGGGTATCTGGGGTCAAAACCATGAAAGCAGTCCAATAAAGTTAAACAAATCGGACAGGGGACAGGAAGAGACCCAAAGTCCAGATAACATGCAAAATTCAGAGAAACACTGGGGAAGTCAGAAACATGAGAAACACTAAGAACAGTCTGAAAAGACGTGATGCAGGAGCAAAGACCATCTGACAAGGGAAACACACAGACTATATAGACACTCTGGAAGGGGAGCCAACGAGACACAGGGGAACTCAATGACCCAGGTGAAAACACTCAACGCAATCAAGGAAGGGACGCAAAGCTACCTGACACCATAGGGAACAGGCAAATAATAAAATAAAACAGGAAACCATAAAACACAAACCTAAAACAATGACAAAAGGCTGTCTACATTTTGGCTCTTTGGGCTGCATGAAAACCATAATCTTACAGATGAAAACAACAGACGCTTCCTCAGTAAGAGATGATGATGATTCAGGCTCCTAAATGGCATGTTTATGTTAATATTTTCTGCTCGTGTGTTGCATTGAAATATTTTATCTGAGATGAACAGGATGTTGAACCCAGGAGGTTATGTTCAGTCACTTTAGTCACTTGTTACCATAAATATTTAAATATTTCAAGCCATCTGAGTGATGAAGATACAGATGGGATGAAGCTGTTTTAAATTTGAATGAATTAATGAAGTGAATGGAGAGACCAAAGTTTGTGTTTTCATCCTCAACAGTTGAAATGTATGTCAGAACCAGGTGACTTCAGTCTTGTATTTACTTTTATTAACGTCAAATAAATCTATCTAGTGTACTGACCTGAGTATAAAATGATACGTTTGGCGAGTCATCTTAAATTTGAGACTATTACCTGCTCACAGTATCTTTTTAAATGAACAGAATGTCTTTCCAGGGTTTACAGTGAGTGTGTTGAGTCTATTGTCACTTAAAGTGTTTGGTTAGTTTAACCTGCAGGAGTTTCAGTGACGTGTTTTGCTGCTTAGAAGGAAATCAATTCATAACGAGTCGAAAGAGTCTCCTGACGTCTTCGCCGCGGAAACATACTGAATCATGCTAACAGGGAAACTGCCTGAATGCTTTGTACTGAGGTACGAGTTGTTCTTGGACATATGTTCTGTTCTCATCTTATCAACTGTTATTTATTTACCTGTTTACCTGTCACCTGGGCCCTCTCCCTCCCCCCTACGGTGACTTCTGTCAAACTGACTGATACTTCGAGGACCAATTAGACTCAAGTTAAGCTTCTGTTATATAAACAAGGCATTATCCTGCAGGAGGACGGCCAGCGGCCAGAGAGGAGACTCAGGTCAACCCCACACTGATAATAATACTGCTAATAATACTGATAAAACTGCTAATAATACTGATCCTGATACTACTGATCATAACATTGATATTAAGGCGGGTGGGAGGAGTCATCTTCAACCAAAGGTTAGAAGGATCAGAAAGGGAGAAAAGGCCACGAAGCTTTTGACTGCAGGAATTCTTCCTTCAGTGTTTCAGGGCAGAGAGGAGGAGGTAAACACTGCTGTAAAAAGAGTCAGAGGAGGAGGAGGAGGAAGAGGAGGAGGAGGAGGACACTGTAGAGAGCTTTAGTCCTCTCAGACAAAGAACATAAAGTGGGTTAACAAACTGAGAACAATGTGGAGGAATTTACAATGAGCTGAATGGGAGCGTGCTGCAGAGAAGCTGCTGTCTATCTGCTCTCAGATACCCCTTTTTCACCGAGGCGGAGCTGGTGCTAGTTCAGAGCCAGAGCCAAGTTTCTAATCGGTTCTTTCTGTTTCCACAGCCGAAGCAGCAGCTCGGAGCCAGGAAAAGTGGTTCTTAACTAGCACCAACTCGTTGCTGGTCTAGAAGGAAGCACCGCTCACTGCGGCGGCTGGGGGCGGGGTTACCGTGACCGACAAGACGAACAGTTTTCACTTCTGCTTCTTACACCAACGCTTCATACACGTTTATTTAACTGCAGTGTGATGGTTTATCAGCAGCGTTGATGCTAGGAGGGTAGCAACATGCTGAGGCTAAAGTTGACATGTTATTGTTAAAAATAAATGTTCTGTATGTTCCATTACTCTCGCTCGTAATCTCCGTCCGTACAAACTACGGCGAACATAAATACCAACGCAACGCCCACGATTGTTGTCAGTGTTTGTGTTCGGCGCTGCCGCGCTACCGTTACCGGGAAAGATGTGACATATACGGTCACGTGAGACCTGGCTCTGTACTGCTCTGTAGCCATGGAAACACAAACGGGTTCTTAGAAGGCTCGTCATTTAAACCAACTCTGAACTGGCTCTAGCACTGGCTCTGAACCAGCACCTGGTTAATTTTGGTGGAAAAGGGCTAAGAGAGGAACTGCAGAAAGACAGAAACCTGATCCGGTTCTGGTTCTCCTTTCTCAGGAGTAAATCAAGTGAAACAAGTTCAGAAATTACCTGATTGGTGCGAGTCAGGCCCTCAAACAAATGACTGAAGACCTGGGTCTCATTGATGCACGGAGGCATATGCACCCAAGAGAACTGATTATTTCTTCGCCTCTGTTTGGTTGTCCACTGTGTAAAAGTTGTACCTGTACCTGCTTCCAGATACTTTTCTTCGTACCACCTCCGGCAAGGTACTGAGTGAGCTGAGGCGACACTAAAATGTGATGTGAAAACACGGCAGGCTGCTGATTGGTCAGAGAGAATCGTCACTATTCACTGCGTCATCATTGCATGCGCCAGACGGAGGATCCTGAATAACCCCGCCATGTTTAAACAGTTTGGCCAGAGAGTGCGTGATGTACCCGTTATTATGGCGACTCGGGAGAACACGCCGCAGTCAAACGAAACGTTTCTCTTCTTGCTGTGAGAAACAGCCACATCCCGAGGATCAAAAAACAGCACACACTCCATCTCCTCCACTGTCCCGTGTGTGTGGGTAGCGGGTGTGTGTCGCTTAGAAGATTAAGTCACGGCAGTTTCCTGCAGCGTCACTATGACAACCAGGTACTATTGTGGAGGTACTATCTGCGCTGGAAAAGGTAATGGAAAAGAGCCAATAGATTTCTGGATTGTAAAATAACTTGGCAGCGGCGGATGGCCGCCCGACACTGAGTCTGGTTTTGGTTGAGGTTTCTGCCCTTTTAAAGGATGTTTTTCCTTGCCACTGTGGCCAAGTGCTTGCTCACGGTGGGAAGAGTACGGTCTAGACATGCTCTTTAGGAAAAGTGCAATGTGCAACTTCTGTTATGAATTGGCACTATAGAAATGTTTACTAAACTTTAAGGGACCATTCCCCTCTTATAGTCAACTAAGAAGAGATAAGAAGCATAAAAGCCAGCTATCTACAAGCGACCTAACTCTTAATAAAGCTAAGAGGGCTCCTGGAAATTTGTTTACAGAAAAGATTGAGAGGAATCTAATATTTTTAAAGCAATGGACATGGGAGTAAAGCTAGTACATTTTTAGAAAAAAAAAAAAAAAAACAGACAAGCTTAACAGTTGTACAAAAAACTAAAGTGATTCCAGACGAGACAGTGACAATAAGAGAGAAGAGAGGGACGACACACAAATAAAACAGCAAAAATAAAAAAACACGAAGAGCACAAAAAAATAAACAGCACACCATGAACAACATAACATAAAGAACACAATATGAGCACTACACTATGAACAACACATCATGAAGACATTAGGGACACAGGGGACCTCGGGTGGACAACACAAGGGCAGAACAGGATGGGGAATCTCGGGTGGACAGCCTGAAGGCAGGTTGGGTACGGGGCTGGGGGCTTCGGGCGGACGGCCAGAGGGTAGGAGAAGAAGTTTGGGGGGGGTCGGCCAGGGCCCCGAGTTCAGGGGCTGGAACCCTCAGGAGGCCAGGGAGGCCTGGGGCTATCTGGAGGCCGGCAGCGTAGAAAGAAGACCTCTGAAGTCCGGGCATGGAGCCGGTGGCGATGAAGGCAGGGGACCACTGGAGCAGCTCATAGTCGGGGAGCCAAAGTCTCAAAAGCTCAATAAAATGGGTTGAACCTGACATGATCTGCCATACTTTTTGTTTGTGTTTTTTAGTTAACTTGGACCATAAGAACCAATAATTGGAGGGTCTGCTCTGCCGGAAATATCGCGAAAACAAATTGTGGCCATTTTAGTGTATGCACCGTTTAGTTCTTTATCAGAAAAATGTGAAAAATTATTTTTTTCCTCAAATCCTCAGTGTGTTGGGTATGCTGTCAATAAATGCATTCCAGATACACAGAACACATGTGCTGACAACATCCACTGAAAAAATAACTCTTACCTGCACCAATTTAATGCAAAAAAATCAGGCGTTTTCTCACTTTTTCCCAATATTTTTATGTTTACTTCATTGGCAATCAACTATTCCCCCAAGTTATGACATCAGTCAGTATGCCATTCTTTTCACCAAACACTATACTCATTCCTCAAAAAAATTTATAATAATCCAACCAAAACCAATGGATCTGTGATGATTTTACTACTAGTTGACGACAGCCTCAGAACCTCAATAGAATTTTAGTTTGATGACGCACGTACCTCACCTAACACAAAGCTATGGCTAATGTACATTGATATGGTGATGATTCTTAGATGGTTCATCCATGCTGAGTGTTTAGGTCTGTGGGAGGAACACCTGGCTGAAGTGGAAAAGATGTTACCATACCTTGTCACTACAAGTACGTATCCTGCCTGCCCCACTACCTAGAAGCTATGATGAGCTTGCCTACACTGGCTCCAAACATCTATGGGGAATTCAAGGATGGGAAGTTCACTGTACGTCAAACAGAAGGACGGTTTAATAGTGTCTGGACAGACATGGCACTTGAAAAAACGTACAGCCGTGATGCCAAAACAATACTCTTCACTGGCATCAGTCAACAGCCAGCGGCCATGGAGAAATACTTGAAAGCTCTTCCAGTTCTGACAGCTGTGTCAGAGCAGACAAAGGTTATGGCACACCTGGATGCGGATGACACCAAACACCACAAGGACAAGGACAGCCAATGTGCAAAGGAGGCAGAAGGTGTAAGGAAAATAACACGTCATCAACAACCAGATGATCAATCCTTTCACATGTGAAGAACAGGAGCTGATTCCAACAGGCCACAAAGCCACATCTGCTGACTTGATCTGGGCTCATGAAAAAGGACTGGAGGCACTGGCTGCAGCAAGAAGAACAGACAGTGAGAAAGTAGCCCAAATTAAACTTTCAGCCTTCGCAGCAAAGCCAAAGAAGTCAATGTCCTTGCCATTCAAAGCCAAAAAGGTCTCTGAGTAGGAGAGTGCAGTTGTATGGAACCTGTACTTTGTTCAGGACTTAGAGGAAGACAGGAAGGTGGAAGTGTTTGAACATGAATGGACCAATTGCCCAGCCTCCCTGTTTGAGCCAGATCCATCCCTTGACCAATGTTATGCAATGCGTAACGGAAACAAGGCAGACTACCTGGCAGCAATCAAGACAGCCCTTGGCAGCTCATGCGGGGAAGTGGACAAACTACCACCGTCTGACAAACCTGTTTTAATGGTAGTAGATGCCATGGCGGTCATTCAACAATACCAACATCTTGGGAGCAGCACTTTCCATGAACTGCAAGGAAAGTACCTGAGGAAGCTCCTTGAAATCCTCCCAGACAAGTGTGACTGCATCCACTTTGTTAGTGATCGATATCATGTCTGCCCTGCTGAAAGTGTGAAAGGTGAGGAACGAGAGAAGAGGATGAAGACCTGCCTCAGCAAAATGACAGAGTACAAGCCACATGATACTCTATATACCTTTATCCCTATACCTGAATTGAAAGGCTTCATTCACAATCCACCGAAAAAAGCTAATTTGTTGAACTACTTGGGGGAAGCATGGTCAGCTCAGAACAAGTCACTTCCTGCAGGATGCAAACTTATTCTTTGTGGAATCTTTTGTGATCCTGGTCGCACTGTCTTCTTGTCAGCGGATTGTCAGGTTGAGCTTCCAGAACTTTCCTGTGGGAAACATGAGGAGGCAGATACCAGGATGTTTGCTCACATTGCATACTCAGTACAAATTCTGCACCACAAACAGGCTGTAGTGGTTGCAACTGACAAAGATGTGATCATAATGTGCATGTACTACATCACACACATGGATGGGCTGCAGAAGCTGTGGGTGAAGACAATGGATATCTTCCTACCTGTTCATGCCATCACATAAGCTCTGGCAGGAAAGTATGATGTTCAAGCTTCAGATCTTACATCTCTTCTCCTCAGCACCTACATACTTACCGGATGTGACACAGTGAGCTATCTGTACAGAAGAGAAAAAAGGTGGGCCTACACAACAGCTATTAAACACCTGATAGACCGTCTGCCGCTGTACAAAAGCCTGGATGTGCAGGAAGAGGTCATAACAGCAGCACGGCAATACATGGTGTCACTCTATGACAGGAGTGACTTTGGTGGTACTCTAGATGCACTGCGAGTCCATCTCTTTGTGAGTATCAAAGGAGACATGCGTTGCCTTCCACAAACTGAAGATGCCTTCCTATTACACCTTCACCGAGCCCTGCATCAGTTGGCTGTGTGTAAGCAGGCACACACGGCTCAGCCAACGTACACAGCTACCACTGATTTTGGGAGACAACTTGTCAATGACAAATTGGTGGCAACCATGATGCTGAAAGAGGCAAAACCTTCTGAACTAAAACACAGCAAATACTGCCGCTGCAAGAAAAGCATGTGTACCCAAGGATGCTCCTGTGCAAGAGCCAATGTGAAGTGTGGCATTGCATGTCTCTGCACCGGGGACCCCAACAGATGTTCAAGGATTGAACTTGTGCTTGAAGACAGGGACACGTAAGTAGGCCGCGCATGTGTATTAGGGGGGGCATCTGTTATCGCGCTGTTGTGTAACCCACCCTGTCTTGTTTGCTGTCACCTCAGGTGGTGAGGGTAAAGGTCTGTCCCCAGAGCAGTATCTGCAGTGTGCCACCCTCCTGATTTATCCCACCTCACAGGGACCTGCAACTAGTTAAGTTATGTAAAATGATTTTGTTCTGTTAAAGTTGTAATAGTTGTCATCTGAGACAATAAATAAATGAAAGTCATTTTGCTGTATTATATTTCTGTATTAAAATGTATTATGTGACACATTTTCATTGGGAGAACAGGGTTATGTTGAAATTAAAAAGATGCTTAGGCCATGATGTTAAATAATGTGGACATTAACAACCAGGTTAAATATCCAGTATGTCTTTGGGAATAAGTATACTGTTTGGTGAAAAGAATGGCATACTGACTGATGTCATAACTTGGGGGAATAGTTGATTGCCAATGAAGTAAATGTGAAAATATTGGAAAACAGTGAGAAAACGCCTGATTTTTTTGCATTAAATTGGTGCAGGTAAGAGTTATTTTTTCAGTGGATTTTGTCAGCACATGTGTTCTGTGTATCTGGAATGCATTTATTGACAGCATATCCAACCCACTGAGGATTTGAGGAAAAAAAATAAAGGGTGCATACACTAAAATGGCCACAATTGTTTTTTGCAATATTTCCGGCAGAGCAGACCCTCCAATTATTGGTTCTTAGGGTCAAAGATAACAGAAAAAACACAAACAAAAAGTATGGCAGACCATGTCAGGTTCAACCCATTTTTGAGACTTTGGCTCCCCGACTCTCATGGGACCTGCGGTTGTTCAGGCTGCTGCACGCCGACGCTGGACGGCAACCCATGCCAGTTCGCCAACTCCCAATTCTGCCGGACCTGTCCTGGAGCCATCTCCCGTCAAGTCCTCCAGGAAAAAGCGTGGCTCCTGCCAATGCTAGTCCTCACCGTTGCACCTTTGTTCTTCCTCATGGCTGCCCAGCATCGGAGACACACCGCAGTCTGGAGGTCTTGCTGTAGGACGGAAATCACCTTTAGATTATCTGCCATTATAGGCAAGCCCAAAAGCCTAGGCTTCAACCAAATTGTCTTCTCTATTAAAGAGTAGGGAGAGCTGATGAGGAATGAAGTTCAGGTGAGGAATGGAATCACTCATGGCAGAGTGAAACCAGGTGTGAAAGTGTTGGAGCAACCAGGGGTTACTGCAGGGCAAGCGAGACTAACTATAAGTTTTATCACAGAGGAAAGTGTTTAGCCTATTCTTAAATGTGGAGATGGTGTCTGCCTCCCGAACTGAACTGGAATCTGATTCCACAGGAGAGGAGCTTGATAGCTGAAGGATCTGGCTCCCGTTCTACTTCTGGAGACTCTAGGAACCACAAGTAGCCCTGCATTCTGAGAGTGCAGTGTTCTAGTGGGGTAATAAAGCACTATGAGCTCTGTTAGATATGACGGTGCCTGACCATTAAGAGCTTTGTAGGTGAGGATGAGGATTTTAAATTCTATTCTGGATTTTAATATTGGAGAAATATGATCTCTTTTCCTAGTTCCTGTCAGTACACGTGCCGCAGCGTTCTGGATCAACTGGTGAGTCTTTTTAGGGACTTTTTCAGGCAGCCTGATAATAAGGAATTGTAGTAATCCAGCCTCGAAGTAACAAATGCATGGACTAGTTTTTCTGTATCATTTTGAGACAGGAAGTGCCTGATTTTTGCAATGTTAAGTAGGTGAAAGAAGGCAGTCCTAGAAGTTTGCTTCATGTGGGAGTTGAAGGATAGATCCTGATCAAAGAGAACTCGGAGGTTCCTCACAGAGGTGCTGGAGGCCAGGGCAATGCCATCTAGAGTTACTATATCTACTGATAGTGTGTCTCGGAGGTGTTCGGGGGCCAAGGACAATAACTTCAGTTTCGTCAGAGTTTAACATCAGAAAATTGCAGGTTGTTGTGTCCTTAAGCCTTGAAGTTTATCTGATTAGTTTCATCTGGCTTGATCGATTGGGTATTATCTGCATAACAATGAAACTTTATGGAGTGCTTTCTAATAATATTGCCCAAAGGAAGCATATATAATATAAATAGAATTGGTCCAAGCACAGAACCTTGCGGAACTCCGTGACTAACTTTGGCGTGCTCAGAGAATTAATCGTTAACATGTAGATAATTGGCGGACTTTCTGGGGAAGACCTGGTCTGATTAGGAGAGACGGCATTCATCCAACTTTGGATGGTGCAGCTCTCATATCTAGAAATCTGGCCGAGTTTATTAGTGGACCTAAACCATGACAACGCAGAGTTGAGA
>CM022490.1:30504527-30516715 GCA_011952105.1 Coreoperca whiteheadi | reverse complement strand
CGGTGCCTGACCATTAAGAGCTTTATAGGTGAGGAGAAGGATTTTAAATTCTATTCTGGATTTCACAGGGAGCCAGTGCAGAGAAGATAATATTGGAGAAATATGATCTCTTTTCCTAGTTCCTGTCAGTAAACGTGCTGCAGCGTTCTGAATCAACTGGAGAATCTTAAGGGACTTTTTCGGGCTGCCTGATAATATGGAATTGCAGTAATCCAGCCTTGAAGTAACAAATGCATGGATTCATTTTTCTGCATCATTTCGAGACAGGAAGTGCCTGATTTTTGCAATGTTACGTAGGTGAAAAAAGGCTGTCCGTGAGGTTTGCTTCATGTGGGAGTTGAAGGATAGATCCTGATCAAAGATAACTCCAAGGTTCCTCACAGAGGTGCTGGAGGCCAGGGCAGTGCCCTCTAGAGCAATTAGATCTGCCGACAGCGAGTCTCGGAGGCGTTCGGGGCCAAGTACAATAACTTCAGTTTTGTCCGAGTTTAACATCAGAAAATTTCTGGTCATCCAGGTTTTTATGTCCTTAAGGCATGATTGAAGTTTAACTAACTGATCAGTTTCATCCGGCTTAATCGATAAATATAACTGGGTATCATCTGCATAACAATGAAACTTTATGGAGTGCTTTCTAATAATATTGCCCAAAGGGAGCATATATAAAGTAAATAGAAGTGGTCCAAGCACAGAACCTTGCGGAACTCCGTGACTAACTTTGGTGTGCTCAGATGATTCATCGTTAACATAAACAAACTGAGATCGGTCTGATAGATAGGATTTAAACCAGCTTAACGCGGTTGCTTTAATTCCAATTAAATGTTCCAGTCTCTGTAATAGAATTTGATGGTCAGTGGTGTCGAATGCAGCACTAAGATCTAGCAAGACAAGTACAGAGACAAGTCCATTGTCTGATGCAATTAAAAGGTCATTTGTAATTTTCACCAGTGCTGTTTCTGTGCTATGATGCACTCTAAAACCTGACTGGAAATCCTCAAATATACTATTGTTATTTAGAAAGTCACACAACTGATTAGCAACAGTTTTTTCAAGGATCTTAGAGATAAAGGGAAGGTTAGATATAGGTCTATAGTTGGCTAAAACCCCTGGATCCAGTGTGGGCTTTTTAAGGAGAGGTTTAATAACAGCTACTATAAAAGACTGTGGTACATAACCTGTCAGTAAAGACAAATTGATCATATCTACAAAAGACGTGCTAACTAATGGTAGAACATCTTTAAGCAGCCTAGTTGGAATTGGGTCTAAGAGACAGGTCGAAGGCTTAGATGAAGAAATTGTCGACGTTAGTTGAATAAGGTCGACAGGAGAGAAGCAGTCCAAGTACACATCAGGTTTCACAGCTCCCTCCAACGCCTCTATGCTTGCAGATCGGTCGGCACCAGCTGAGGGCAGGACGTGATTAATTATCTCTCTAATAGTCAAACTTTTATCATTAAAGAAGCTCATGAAGTCGTTACTGCTGAGGGCTACAGGAATACATGGCTCAATGGAGCTGTGGCTCTCTGTCAGCCTGGCTACAGTGCTGAAAAGAAACCTGGGGTTGTTCTTATTTTCCTCTATTAGTGATGAGTAGTAGGCTGCTCTGGCATTACGGAGGGCCTTCTTATATATTTTAAGACTATCTTGCCAGGCTAAACAAGATTCTCCTAGATAGTTGGAACGCCATTTTCTTTCAAGTTTTCGTGATGTTTGCTTTATTTTGCGGGTTAAATAATAATGGCCATGTTACCTGCGTGTTGACTCACCTGTGTGTCTGTTCAGGTACAGCTACGACAACCAGAACCACAGAGAGGTCTGTATCATCGAGTACCCCGAGTCTCCGGGCCCGGGCATCCACGCCGTGATCGTGGGAAACAGCAGGGAGGAGGAGGAGGGGGGCGGCGGAGACAAAGCTGAAGACCTGTCGCATCGCACTCAGCCCCGCCCCTCTGCCACCACCAAAGTGCCCGAGCAGAGCCTCAAACAGAAAGCCAGCCCCGCCGCCGCGACGGACAGAAGCAAGAAGAAGAAGCCCTTCCACTGTAAGCCGTGTCACTTCCAGGCTCAGAACGAGCAGGAGTTTGTCGAACACCTCGGCACTCACGGCGTCAGCAAGATGATGGTGGTGAACCGGGTGGAAGGGAGGAGCAAGGCCAAGGCCAAGGAGGCGGAGACACCCGAGTCCCAGGCACCGCCAGGCGGGGCAATGGAGAGCAGCGGGGAGGCGGGCGCCGCCGGGGCAGCAGGCGACATCAAAGGGCTGATCAGGTGTGAGCGGTGCGGCTACAACACCAACAGATACGACCATTACATCGCCCACCTGAAACACCACAGCAAGGAGGGCGACGACCACAGGTAACCAGGATCCGGCTCCGTCGCACTTACAGGTTTTCTGTTGTCCGACAACTGGATTTAATCACGGCTCAGAAATGTGAAAAGAACGCAGGAGTTTCAGTTTTCTGAAGTGTTAACATGTTTGTTCGAGCTTCACGCGGCGAGTTTCAGTGAGAAACACTGTAACCAGGAGCGTTCAGGACAGCGGCGGTGCTGTGTGATTGGACATATGTATATATATACACACACACACACACTCACAGATGTTTTATGGTCATAGTAAATCATGTGAACGAGTGTCTCTGCTGCTGTGTGTCTGCAGGGTGTTTAAGTGCACTCTGTGTCCCTACACCACCGTCAGCCAGTACCACTGGAGGAAACACCTGAGGAACCACTTCCCCAGCAAGCTGCACACCTGCAGCCAGTGCTCCTACTTCTCGGACCGCAAGAGCAACTACATCCAACACATCAGGACGCACACAGGTAGGACACACCCGAGTCAGTCTGTCTGTCTGTCTGTGTCTCACCGTCTCGGTCTGGAGTCCGACGGGCTCACCTGCTGCTCAGGTATCCTGGTTAGGATCAGTTTTTTGGAGAATAAGTGGCTGAGATTCAGGAATCAAGACACACCTGCAGGCACGAGACCTGGACACTGTGATGATCCTTTAGACAGGGAGATGAATGGTGTCTCATAAGACCAAAACCATCATGGCTCTTAGCGCCACCAACAGATCTAAGCCTGCCCAACATTTCATTTAAGCTCAAGAAATGTCTAAAAATTAGTTTTCGGATGAAAACTGACCGGCTTTACAGGGTTAAAAGTCTTCACTCAGATGAACGTGTGATGCACGAGTTGTGTTTTCTTTGTCTTACAGGTGTCCGTCCTTTCCGATGTCTGTACTGCGACTACTCCAGTTCACAGAAGACCCACCTGACCCGACACATGAGGACTCACTCCGGTCAGTCGTCCACACTGAACTCTGTAAAATAAGTCTGAAAGCACAGGTTAATAAATGAGTTACAGGTCGGGGGGACGGGACTTGTTGGTCCTGACTGGGTGGCGACACCCAGGCATGTGGACTCGCGTCACAGGACTAGAGTCAGACTGAAGTCATGAATCTGGTAACTTTAGACTCAATCAAACAGACTTGTTAGTCAACTCCAGCGACGAAGGGCACAGCGACTTATCTAGGACTTGACTTTGGACCTGTGTGTCTTTATTCAGAACGTAGCTGTCTAGACGTGGGACTTGTTGGACTTGACTGGATGGTGACAGCCAGGGATGTGGACTCGAGTCACACGACTTGGACCAGAGTCAGACCAGGGTCATGAATTTAGACTGGACAAAATCCAGGACGACTTCTGACTGATTATACCACCGATGAGTAAATGTGGTGAAGGGCAGATAATGACTTGACTAAGTGCCTTCGCTGGTCTTGACTCGTAGCCGAGACCTCAGACTTGTGAAACATTGTCACCTCTGACAGCAGCCAAACCGTAAAACTTTCAAGACTGAGAGATACAGCTAGGAGACAGACTGCCACACAGGGAAGCTGGTACAGTAGTAGTACTTTTCTGCTAGCAGTAGACTATTATTATTATTAGCAGCAGTAGAAACAGGTGATTGCTGATATTTTTGTGTTTTCCTTCTTGTCACTGACTGTAAACATGTTTGTGTTTGTTGCTCTCGCCGACGCAGTCGATGTTGGATTAACATGGTAAAGTGATTAGCATCAGCGCTACGTGCTGTGACTTCCTGTGTTGTGTTGTGCTCCTGTCTGAGGCTCTCACACTAAAGCAGATCGGTCTGAAAACACACCTCACGTCTCCTCTCTACATAAAACAACAGACCTCAGTGCTTTTAGAACACAATCGGTTTGACAGAAACAGTGTTTTCAGGTTTATCTGCTCTGGTGTGGACATGAACTTCCTGCATGAACTGTCTTGTTTCAGACGGGACAGATTTTAGACCGCTGTTAGTGGCTGTTATCTCCATCAGGCTACAAGAACAAATGCTGAGTCTGAGTGATTTAAAATACACAAAATAGACTCTTAATGTCTGAATAGATTTCTATGATGGAGTCTAATAATGTAGTTCAGCGTAGTCTTGACTGTGTAGGTCTCTTAAAAAATAAAACAATAACGCCGTGTAGTGTAGGCCACGCACGCTGACTGATGTTAAGATGAAAAATCACGTCGTCAGCCAATAATAATTGCTAACAAGTGTATGTCAGTTTATCGGTAAACGTGCAGTCTGCGGATAGTCATCCGTGTCATTTTGTCCCTCAGATGAATCAGTCAGACTCACCTGCTGCATGAAACCCTTTTGGTGTCTCACCTGTACACCGTCACGTTATCCTCGGCAGCGTTTTGACATCTTCTTACCTTCCTGTGTGCAGGTGAGCGTCCTTTCAAGTGTGAGAGTTGCAATTACCTGGCTGCCAACCAGCATGAGGTGACCCGTCACGCCCGGCAGGTCCACAATGGCCCCAAACCTCTTTCCTGCCCGTACTGCGAGTACAAGACCGCCGACCGCAGCAACTTCAAGAAGCACGTCGAACTCCACCTCAACCCTCGCCAGTTTCTCTGCCCTCTCTGCAAGTACGCCGCCTCCAAGAAATGCAACCTGCAGTATCACCTGAAGTCCAGGCACTCCGGCTGCAACGTCGCCGTGGACGTCTCCAAGGTCAAACTGCGCGTCAAGAAACCCGGTCCTGACGCTGCAGAGGAAAACTCCAGAGCAAGCAAGTTGGACAACTCATCCAGCGTCGAGGAGGACTTTGACATGGACGAGGACGATGAGGACGAGGGTATGGACTCGACCCCGATCAATCTGTCAATCAGAAAGAGCAGCCGGCCCAGCATCGCCCAACCGGTGCAGAGTGAAGCACCTGACAAGGCTTCGAAGAAGTCCAACGTCTCTTCTGACAAAGAGAAACTATCGAAATTGAAGGACAAGGTGGAACCAGAGAGAAAGATCACAACAAGGCAGAAGAAGATTGAGAAGGCCAACGAGAATCTTGTAGAGAACGCATCTGTCAAAGAAACCCAGACGGAGACGGGAACAGCTGCTGTAAATACAGATAACAAGTTAAAGAGAAGAGTCAAGAACCTGCCGGCAGAGAAAACAACTGTCCAGGACCAAGAAAGAGTAACTAAACCACAACATGACCAAACGGAGACCGAGAAATCTGACCAACAAAGATCGGAGAAGGAAAGAGTCGTGAGGCAGAAAGTGGACAAAGAGGAAGAAAAGTTGAGGCCTGAGACGGAGAAAGAACATCAGAAGAACGACAGCAGTGGAAAAGAGAACAAAAGCCTCAACAAGCCAACGAAGTCTGGATCAAAGAAGTCGGAAAAAATACCAGAACATGTTGAAGAAGCTCAGCAGAAACCAGACAGTCATAAGAAAGTTCAAAAGGAAAAGGTGGTCAAGGAAAAGGGCGCGAAGAGGAAAGCAGTGGAGGCTCTGGATCTTTCCCAAAGGTGCTCGTCTGAGACTCCATCCAAGACCAGGCGGCTGAAAGCCACAGCTGCAGAGAAGCTGCAGTTGAAACCTGCTTCAGAAGGCACTAAGAAGATAAATGATGCCACTCCGACACTCCACAAGTCCAACGGGACGACCCCTGCGAAGCAGAAGAAGACCAGGAACGCCAGCAAGAAAGCCACAGGTCTTCAACAAACTGTGGATCCACCTAAAGTCAAGACGACTTGTC
Source organism: Coreoperca whiteheadi (assembly GCA_011952105.1). NCBI lineage: Eukaryota > Metazoa > Chordata > Actinopteri > Centrarchiformes > Sinipercidae > Coreoperca > Coreoperca whiteheadi. The sequence goes on along the minus strand of CM022490.1, from coordinate 30,510,665 downwards.
CCTCCACAGACGCTCCAGAAGGCTCCGCTCAGCCGGACAACCCAACACAAACCACCAACTCTGAGCCCCGCCCGACAGAAAGCAGCCCTGCACAGAAGAGCGCCTCCACAGATGAAACGACTCCAAAAGGGCCAGAAAAGCCTCTGAACAAACCCTCGGAGAAGATGGAAGTTTCACCCACCTGCGGCTCAGGTGAGGACACACCTTCCCCAGCTGAAGACCGCCCTGCTCCGACGTTTGTTAAACCCACATCACCGCCTTCTCTGGTGCTTCCAGGCCGGCGAACCAAACCTGCCGATCCAGAGGACGACGAGGGCATCCACAGCAGCCATGAAGGAGGAAGCGACATCAGCGACAGCGCTTCTGAGGGCAGCGACGACTCCGGCCTCAACGGCAACGGCGCTGGGTTGGGTAAAATGGCCAACGACCCCGAAACGCCCACAGACGAGATCCCAACACCGACGGAGCTCAAGAGTCACATGTGCATCTTCTGCGACCGTACGTTCCCTTTGGAGGTGGAGTACCGACGCCACCTGAACCGCCACCTTGTCAACGTCTACTACATGGGCGACACGGCCAAAGGGCAAAAATGAGGGTCTGTGTCCATAACAACACATTCTGCACGGACATCTTGTCCTCAGCTTTCTTGCTTAAAGCAGAAACTTTGAATTCTGATACAATAAAACCAAGAAAATACCAGTTCATCCCAGTTCGCTGGACCTTATCAACTGCCAGCCTGAGTGCCTGTAAAAGCTGGTTCTATAAACTCTCACATAAGGGTCCCAGCGCCGTGGCAGTTTGCCAAACCCACTTGTGCTAACTAGTCTCTGGCCTTTTATTGTTCTGTTTGCAGCAACACGAGTCTGATCTTTGTTTCCACAGTGCCGTTCTTTTGTGAGCTCTAGGTGGGCGCCGGAACACCTTCTTCCTGTTTTCTCAGGATTTCACTCTTCACATCATCCCAGTTTGTTCTCCAGTGTTGTCGTAACGCCGTCACATTTGTGAATATTAAATTACCCAAATAGGTTCCAGATATTTTCACACAATTTTTGTGCAAATTGACGTAAAGACACAATTATGACACAATTTTGGTATTAGCACGCCAGTATATTGTTCAGATGTCACCAAATCTGGTACAAAATGTTCTTCAGTATGGTCAAACTAAACTTGGTCAATGTGATGATGCTGCAACAGTTTGCATTTACAGAATATCAGGATGGGTGCAGCGACCGCTGTCCGAGAGACCTAACGCCCAGTCCGTCAAGTCTTTCTGCCAGGACTTAATCACACTTTTAAAAACCTTTTCAACTTCCAAGGCACTGGTCAGGTTTAATTTGGGTAAATCAGATGTTGTCGATTCTGTTGACTTTGACTGGCTACATGTACTGATATATGAAAATCAGCTTCCTCGACCTGTTGACTGTCTGCAGCAGCTTCATCAGTTTTCCATCACGTCTACAAACGGCTGGGGATTGTTGTAAAATACTTTGTAGGGGAGGTTGGTCCACATATTGTTTTCTATGATATTTTCCATTTTTAAAAACCTTCAGTGCCTTTGACAATCAGTTTCGTCTTCAGCGATGCCTTTAAGCTGTTTTTGGACTGACGGTTACGGCCTGCAGGATGAACTGCAGCTTTGTCCAAAGACACCGTCGTGCGTTTAGTCTTTTATAGAGTATCCTTTTCCTGCACGTGTACAGTGGGAACATTTGTTGACTTACTGCTCCGTCATCCAGACATTTTATCCAACAGCTCGCTCAATCTGCCGCCTCTGAACTCCGACTCGTTACACGAGATTACGCAGGTTATTGCAAAACAGCATTTTATTTCTTAATTCCACATTTAGAAGCACGTTAGGTTATTTTGGTGGCCGATGAAGCCGGAGAATAAAACCCTGAGTGGAAACATAACTGTAACTGACCTAAAACTCTTGTAAATAATTGTGTGCAATATTCCCCTTTAGTTGAGACGCCAAAGTGAGCGTGGAGCTCTCGTACGGGACTCACTCGTGTAGAAGTTTCCTCCTGGTTGGAAAGAAACTTTGGTATCTTCGCCTCTCTGCATCGTTTCTTCAGAGGACAAAAAAGTCAGGAATGATGAAAATGAAATGTCTGTTAGAAGCAACAGTAAGACGGCAGAGGACATAGTTCCTTCCACTGTTTCCTATGTGCTGGTATAATCTGTATAACTGTACGTTAGTGTGTATCTGTAATTACGCTGCAGTGACATAAACTAGATAAACATTAAAGGCTAAAACTGGTGTTATTTAGCTTTTTAGTTCTACCTGAAACCAACCAGGGCTGTAACTAACAATTATTGTAAGCATTGATTAATAATTTAGTCATCCAGAGAGTCAGTTTACTGATGGGAAACTCACCCGCCCACGGTCTCCTAATCGTTACACCTGACTACAGCCTTGTCATGTTGCGTCTTCGCCCTTTAAAGGGCCAGCGCGTCACGTTCAGGAGGAGCTCTTTGCTGAAATGGAGTATAATATTCATTAGTGCTTTCATCACCTGAGAATGAGCCCTTTATATCTACGGAGGGAGCGGGGCCCCGTCCACAGAGGCCCCCATGTTTCTACAGTGGCCCAGAGCGGACAAACCAAACTCTGGCTGTAGATATGGCCTTTCATGGCCACCGTAGTTCCTCCTACAGGCTTGGAGGGGGAGGCGAGCGGCGGTCAGGTGGCTGCAGACTTAAAGCCGTCACACTGGCCCTTTGGGGAGAGAAACAGAGTGCTAAATATTTTCCTGTTAGTGGTTCGTTGGTTATTACGGAACAGCAGAGATGAGATGCATGTAGACTGTCTGCAGGTAGTAGTTCTCCTCACAGCCTAACAGGATCTATTTCCATCAACACAAGATCCAAGTTCAATTTAATATGCATCAGATTTTATTCTGCTTTTTTTTTTTTTTAATAAAGATTTTCAAAATCAGCTGATCTGATTAGTTTCTCTGCGTCCGGCTGGTCGTCGCTGATCACTGTAGGACACATTCAGGAAACAAGGGGGGAACTATATATTCATATTATTAAAGTCGTCAGTGAATCAGCATCACTGCAGGTTTTCTATACAGGAACTCAACCTGGAACCTGGTTCTACATAGAACCTGAACTGTTAAGAACCCTGTGAATCTTTGGTCCGATGTTGTTCTGATGTTTCCAGTGGATCTTACAGTGGATGCATGTTACTCTACGCTGTCCGTCCTGACCTTTCCGATCGGTCAGTCACATTTTGCAGTTTAAACGGTTAAATCACCCTCACAAAGGATGAAGAATGACTACAACCCGACACGAACGCCACATTTCTATTTAAACACGTTCACAAAACAACCCAAAACCCCAACGTCTGCAAAGCAAAGCAGAACGCAACTCCGGACTCCACTACAGGTGTTCTGTCACACTGTGGGTGCAGGTACCTGCAGGTACGCCCGCTGGGACACAGATTAAGCTCAGGTCATAAACAGCAATCAGCAAAAAGGCTTTCAAGTAAAATAAAGAGTTTTTGCACTTACGGCATTAAAACACTCAGACGGTCTGAGAGTCCGGTCCAGATCTGGGAGAAGGTAGTTAAATGAGGACGGGATCAAACCACCTTACAGCTTTTCTTTCCTGCTGTCCCACAGAAACACAACCAAGGACAGATGACGGAAGAGGGGGGACGAGCTGGTGAGCAGGTTGTGTAACAGGTGGTCAAACACAGAACCGGTTTCTTTGGTGGATTTCACAACACGGTTCTCACTGAGGGCATCGGACGCCGTGAGGGAAGGTTCTAACGGGGATCTCTCCTATTCGAGAAGGTTTGGGGGGCGTCAGGTGAGCAAAGGCTTACTGGTGGGTTCTGTTCAAGTTGCTACGTCTTGAGTAGCATCTGAACAGTTTTTGCAGCGTGGCTGGGTGAAACATCAGGGCAGACGTCTGAGACTCCACGCCGACACGCTGCTCTGGACAAACATGTTCCGAACGGGAAGGCCGACCTGCAGACGCATCAGAGAACAGATCCGAGGCGGTACCCACCACCCATCATGGGAGAGCTGATCTGAGGCGCTGCGAGGGTTCCAGGTGGCTCCCAGGTGTTTTCGGTCCTGTGGGTCTCGTGAAACGTTATGACTCCTCCTGAAACGACGTCTAATGAAGTAAAACTGATGCAGAGCCCGACACATCATGTTGGCCTGAAGCAGCTGTGTCAGTATCGCATGTGGGGGGGGGCGCCCACAGCACCCACAGCACCAGCTCGCCTCTGATTGGTTCTCCACTGTGTAACAGTCGCACCTGCTTCCAGGTACTTTTCTCCGTACCACCCCCGGCGAGGTTCTGAGCGAGCTGAGGCGAGACTAGCGTGTGACAGGCTGCTGATTGGTCAGAGAGAGTCGTCACTGTTCACTGCGTCATCACTGCACGCGCCAGACGGAGGGTCCTGAATAACCCCGCCATCTTTAAACAGTTTGGCCAGAGATGGCGTGACGTACCCGTTGCTATGGCGACTCGGGAGAACACGCCGCGGTCACACGAGACGTTTGTCTTCTCGCTGTGAGAACCAGCCACATCACACTCCGTCTCCTCCACTGTCCCGTGTGTGATTACGTCACGGCAGTTTCCTGCGGCGTCGCTATGACGACCAGGTACTATTGTGGAGGTACTTTCTGCCATGGAAAGGCGAGGCGGGGCGAGGCGAGCTGGTGATGGGAAAGCGCCATTAGTCCCTGCAGCGTGTCCTCGGTTTTCCCCCGTTCGTTTATTCACCTAAACGCAGGTTTGGTTCTGATAACGGAAAAGAGCCACAACATTCTCCGATCTGAAAACTGGTTTTTCAGGTAAATAATGCAGGAGAAAGTTCTTGTGGTAATTTACTGGTGTCATCCAGCAGAGGGCGCTGCCACTTCCAACACCGTGGCACGGCGAGATGAAGCAGCAGCAGCTCTCATACAGCGTTAACTGCCTTCTCACTACCGCTGTGTAGCCGTGCACATCCACATAGAAACGGTCTCTTTTCACTGCAGGTTCAGTGCAGCAGTCTGACAGCAGCCACCCTCGTGCTCTGCGTGCGTATATCTGTCTAACTTCTAATGGAAGTGAAGATATGAACCGGTCTCACGAGTACGTTAAACATAGTTGCACGGTGAAAATAAACAGCTGGTGTTTATTAGAAAAGGTCAGGATTGTTTCGAATGAATTTCAGATAAAATAATTGTCACGTTTTCAAAATACAATTTACCTTTTGCACACAAATACATCAGCAGGGAAGATGGATGCAGAGCAGAGAAGAAGAAAAACAGCCAATCATAACAGACTCCACTGAAAGTGGGCGTGGCAAGAGGGGCTGCAGGCCGACGCCCAGCAGTTCACACACACACACACACACACAGACACACTGAGGTCAGGACTGTCAGAAACAAATGGTGACTCAGGAGGAAGCCGAGCGTCACCGTGGAAACCAGCTCCTCCCCCTGGGGCCTCTGTATGGTCACCTGTCTGCAGGTGTCGGAGGTCATTTCTTCTTCTTCTTCACCTGCAGCCTCTCGGCTCCGCGGGCCGACAGTCCGCTGCCCAGCAGCCCCGGCGGTTTCACGGGTTTGTAGGCGGCAGACTTTCGGATGCGTTTTCCTTTCAGAGAGACGACGTGAGGAAGCAGCGGCGGCGTCCTCAGACTGAAAGCTGCCGCCTCCGGACCGTGAACCCGCAGCAACAGCTGACCCCCCTCCGCTGCGGTCACAGCCACCCAACCTGCAGACAGACGGGCACACAGACCGGTGAAGACCGGACAGCCTTCTTCTTTGCTGGTTTTTGAGCTCAACATTATCTGCTGGACAGGAGGAGCGGGGGATCGAACCGCCAGCCCTGTGACCAGGGGACGCCCCGCTCCACGTCCTCGGACGCCCCGCTTAATGTCAATAAAGTTATCTCAGACCAACATGTCAGGATGTGCAGAACGGAAACGCCTGAATAGCAGAGCAGCTCCGGTGCTGCAGGGCTCTCTGAGCCGTTTGAGGACAAACATGACGTGAATAAAAAGCTCCGGCCGTCACAGCCACCAGATCTCAGGTCAGTTTCACACCTGTGGAAGGTTTTGGACCGACGGCTGGACGACACTCTGCACCGCCACCTGCATCAGACTGACAGAACATGAACTGTCTCCTT
>CM022490.1:30461808-30480100 GCA_011952105.1 Coreoperca whiteheadi | reverse complement strand
GCGTTGTGTAGTATAGTGCGTTGTGTAGTATAGTGTAGTAGTGTGCAGCGTTGTGTAGTATAGTGCGTTGTGTAGTATAGTGTAGTAGTGTGCAGCGTTGTGTAGTATAGTGTAGTAGTGTGCAGCGTTGTGTAGTATAGTGCGTTGTGTAGTATAGTGTAGTAGTGTGCAGCGTTGTGTATCGGACCCGTAGAGCAGCAGCAGCAGGGCGAGGACCGGCAGGTTGGTGGAAGACACATAGGCTTTTTGTTGGAAACAGATGAAGATGAGGATGACCAGCGTTGCCGGGACGATGTAGTTACACTGCAGAGACACAAACAACAGCATCAACACTGACGCACGCACACGCACACACACGCACACACACAGAGGGGGCGTTTGTTTTGCGTCTCACCATGTCCCAGATGAAGTTGGCCACCCAGTACAGCAGTGGCTGCACTCCGCTGATGAACTGCATGTGTTTGGCTTTACTGACTCGCTCCTGGATGAGGAAGACCACGAAGCTGGCCGGGACGAAGGACATGGCGAAGATCACACAGATGGACACCAGGACGTCCACAGAGGTTGTAACCCTGGAGACAGAGAGGAGGAGGAGTTCGACACGTAGGCGATGAACGACTCCTGATATACAAAACAATGGAATCAAGGGACAGAGGGCCCACAATCGTCTGTGTGGGGACACCTGTGGTAGTTGTTTAGGTGTGTTGCCTGCCAGGTGTGCTTGCCAGGTGTGTACTCACAGTGCGACCTGGGACAGCTGCTCCTTGGTCAGGTTCAGAGGATGGTTGAAAGCACTGATGCCGTAGTTGCTGGCGTCGCTGCCTTCAGGCAGGTGTGCTCTCAGGATGCCGTTATTCATCACGTTGATGAAGGATCCGATACTGTGCCAGCCTTTGTTATTGAACCAGATCTGAGGAGAGTTTAACATCATCACGATCAATCAGGAACAAACAAGCTGATTTAGAATGTGATCAGATGATTAAACTTCTTTCCTGATTGATAAGCTTGATAATAATAATAATAATAATAATAATAATAATAAGAGTAGTAGTAACAGTAGTTAGACGAAACAATCCCAACTCAAGGTCCACTTACTAGTTTTTCCTGGAACTTTCAACCATATCACACATTTACATTTAGTCATTCAGCAGACACTTTTATCCAAAGGGACTTACATATGAGGAAGACAATGGAAGCAATATAACAACACAAGGTAACAAAAAGCATAAGTGCATCAAAAAACGAGTCTGATTAAAGCCCAGCACAGGATCCAGAGCTGAGGAGAGGAAGGGGGTTGTTTTTTTTTTGAGCAGAGGTAGAAAGGAGGAAGAAGTCAGTGATGGTCAATCAGGTGTTGGTGGAAGAGATGCGTCTTCAGGAGCTTTTTAAAGGCGGCTACAGAACCTGCTGATCTTGAAGGAGCAGGCGGAGACACAGCCCCGTAACTGTGCTGACGGAGAAGATCATGAGATACAGTTCAAAGACCTCCAGTGGAGATTGTTTTGTCCAACTTCCTGAATATTTCCTGAACACCTGAGCTTTTCTGAGCATGCTCAGCAGCTCACCTGCAGAGTTTCACGTGGCAACAGACGAGACTTTGATTCATTATTGGTTAAAAATCCTTCTACTTTTCTCTGCGCCGCTGCAAAGATTCATTTCACATTTTCATTCAGCAGATAAAAGGAGTCTGGATGCTCGTCTGTAAAGACTGAAAGTCTGAGGACTGAAACGCGTTTCTGATGTCGAAGACTTTCTGCTGCGGGAAAACAGCTAGGAGATGTAATATTTATGCGTTTTGCGGTCACCCGTGTGTCGCCCTCTCAGCCGTTTCTCACCTTGACGTTGTTCTTTGTGTCCAAACCGTTGATGAAACCCGACAAACTGTCGAGGAACCGATCTGCAGCAGCTCCCTGAAAGCAACAGTCTCACTTTAACATCCAACAGATGAAACTGATGAAACTGCCAACGCAGGTCAGTAAATAAGGTCCGTTTCAGACGTGGACCTTCGCCAGAGTTCTTCATCAGCGACTTGTTATTTTCTGTGAAGATTCTCCAGTTTGGATCGAACACTTGGACGTCTCGCAAAAACACTTATTTGACTGTCCAGTTGTTCCAGTTTTCTATTGGATTTCTTCAATCTTAGGAATTATTGTTGGTGTCATTTCAGAGACTTTTCTAATTAATTATTAATTACTGTGTGGGGAGGATCGGACTCCTTGTTGGATTGGTGTGGATAGAAAGATGAAGGTCTGCGACTGAAACGTATTTGGAATAAACATTTTGTGTCTCTAACTGACCTTCTGTAACTCAAAGATCTTTCTGACTCGTTCGATGGCGTCGTCGATCTCATTGGCCGGTGGGAGGACCTGAGTGCTCCTGGCGCCCAATGAGAAGCCTCCGTACCTGCAGGGAGAAAAACAAGATCCACAATGTGAAAGAAAGTGGAGACGACTGACAGAGTTTGTGATTTACAGATTAAAAGCAGAGCAGGAGAAGTGAAAATCCTGACCTGAATTCGTTCACCCAGACTTTGTTCTTCAGACTGTGAAACAAACATGCAGAAGCTTTGAGTCGCAGAGAATACTGTGGCTGTGCAGTATTTCTGTGTATCTCTACAGTGATAGCTCCTCCAGGTGTGTGTCTCACCTCTTGCCGATGATCTGAGCGTAGGTTTTCACCAGGTAGTCGGAGATGTTCCTTCCTGTCAGGTTCTGCAGAGTGTCGGTGGCGCTCAGCTTCATCTGAACAACGACAGTCATTCCTTTTACAACATTATCATATTATAACAGTTTAGATCCACACACGTTCACTTTAGGAAAATGTTCCAACCTGAAATGAACCAGACACTTTTCAAACATTCTGTCATCTAAAAACAAAATGTTTTAATCTGAACTGTTTTCAGTCGATTGCTGACGTTTCTTTAATTTGTCCAACATAGATGTGAAAGTCCTTAAAGTGCTCAGAAACAGAGAAATTTAAAAATCACGACAACTGGACAAACTGGCTCTGCCGATGAAGATCATGTGACCCGGTCAAAAGCTCCAGAGCAGCTACTAAATGGACCTTGTGGTGAGACTGATTTCGTTAACTGTTGGAAGTCAAGAAGTAACTTCTAATCTCAAACTTCATATTTCCATAATAGCATTATTCAGACCAAATAAAGTTTAATATTTGCAATATATGCATGAACGTTTACTGATGAATAATCAGAAGTTGGGGTTTGGTGATGTGATGATTTACACTGTTTCTCTCTCTTTAACATGCCCTCCTCGTCGGGATCTCTGGCAGAAGCCTCCCGAGACTACAATACATCCAAAACAGCGCTGCCAGGATCCTGATGAGGGTGCGCGAGCATGAACACATCACCCCCACCTCCTGGAATCTCTTCTCTGGCTCCCTGTCCCGCTCAGGACTGAATGTAAAGTTTCCCTCCTCACCCAGCAGTCATTCACGGACAAGCCCCCTCTCACCTACAGGACCCTCTCACCCCCCCGACCTCCTCACGTACCCTTCATTCACAAACACAAACACCCTCCAAACTCCCAGAACAAAGCTTTGTAGCATGGGTGGTAGGGCCTATTCATCGGCTGCTCCCAGGCCGTGGGGCCCTCAGGTAGTCCTGGGGAGGGCCCCACAGACTACAGAGGTTTTAAACTAAATCTAAAAACATATCTTTCACAAAAGCTTTCCAGTAAATGTGCTTTCTGTAGGTTTATGTGGGCTTTATTATTTTTATTATGACTTTTAATTGCACTACTAGAGGCTCTGTAGCACCCTGAGATTGCTGAAATGTAAAGTGCAATACAAATCAAATGTATTATTAATATCTCTGTTTTAGATCATTGTGGTAATATTGTAAATTATCACAACTGAATTCTGTCATAATTGGATCATTTTTTTACATCAAATTGATCTGTCAGATGTTTGATCTGGTTACTTTACTACAAAGTTTCTCTGCTTATTGTCAAGACGCGTCGTACATGGTGACATGTAACAATCCTGTGATGATGGGGTCTGTTGTAATGTCCCATCACATCAGAACTTATTATATTATGCTTCATCCTTTGTCTAAAAACAGTTGGGTGGTTAAAACCAACTCATGAGGCCGTGACTGCAGTGTCCTCGGTTACAGGCCTGCTGGGTTCAGGTGCGGCTCTGACCTCAGGGGGGGGCAGTCCTCCGGCTCCAGCAGGACAGTCTGGCAGCATCTTCTTCTTGCCGTCGCAGCTGCAGAAACAGGCCGGAGACGGATTTTCCATGGTCCAGTTTGTGGAGCTGAACAGTTGCTGGACGCTTTCTGGGACATCAGGAGTTTGCCAGTCCTCATCGCCCATCGTACAGGGAGCCTCTCTGGGGGGGGGACATTAGACCGACAGGAACATAATCAATGACCATAGGTGATTGATGAACCCTTAAGGACACACGATTCACGAGCAAACATATACATTCTACAGTTTCTTTAATGTCATTTGTAAAAAGTAAAAATATCAAACAGACCGAATGATGAACAACTGGATAAAATATAATATACATTTATCAACAGATTATTATTAGGATTATTATTAGGATTTTACTGCATTCAATGAGATGCTGAAGTTAAAAATAAAATATAAGTCAAAAATAAATAGATAAAAGATGAGAAGCCAATAAGTTAATTTAAACTCCACTACCCAGAATCCTGTGTGGCGATGTTAGAACTTCAACATCATCAGCCTGAAGATGAATGCATTATGTTGAAATCTGAACACTGCTCATATATGTAAATGTAATATAATATTCTTACGGGATGGGATGTCCGTCCATGCAGCGAGTCCCGAAGCCTGGAGCGTCCAGCAGAGCGTTTAATAACTTCTGCATGTTGGCGTCTCCGGGAGCGTCGTCACTAACACACACACACACACACACTTGACGTCTGTCGGCGTTTCTGTTAAATAGTTATTTTATGTTTTCTACCCTTAATAATCACCTTATTTGAAATATAATATATGTTATTCAGGCTGCAGCAACAACTGATAAGAGACAGCTTGAGACAGTGGGAGACAGTTTGAGACAGCAGGGGACAGTTTGAGACAGCGGGAGACAGTTTGAGACAGCGGGGGACAGTGTGGGACAGTTTGGGACAGCGGGGGGCAGTCTAGGACAGCGTGGGACAGCGGGGGGCAGTCTAGGACAGCGTGGGACAGTTTGGGACAGCGTGGGACAGTTTGAGGCAGCATGGGACATTTTGAGACAGCGGGGGGCAGATTGAGACAGCGGGGGACAGTTTGAGACAGTGGGAGAGAGTTTAGTGCACCGTGGGACAGTTTGGGACAGCGTGGGACAGTTTGAGACAGCAGGGGGCAGTTGGGGACAGCGTGGGACAGTGTGGGACAGTTTGGGACAGCTTGAGGGAGTATGGGACAGTTTTGGACAGCGGGGGACAGCTTGAGACAGCGGGGGACAGTGTGGGACAGTGTGGGACAGCGCGGGACAGTTTGAGGCAGCGTGGGACAGTTTGGGACAGCGGGGGACAGCTCGAGACAGCGTGGGACAGTTTGAGACAGCTCAGGACACTTTGAGACACCTCAGGACAGCTTGAGACACCTCAGGACAGCTTGAGACACCTCAGGACAGCTTGAGACAGCGGGAGACAGTTTGAGACAGCGTGGGACAGCTTGAGACAGCGGGGGACAGCTCAGGACAGCTTGAGACACCTCAGGACAGCTTGAGACAGCTCAGGACAGCTTGAGACAGCGGGGGACAGTTTAGTGCAGCATGGGACAGTTTAGTGCAGCATGGGACAGTTTGGGACAGCGGGAGACAGTTTGAGACAGCGGGAGACAGTTTGAGACAGCGGGGGACAGTTTGGGACAGCGTGGGACAGTGTGGGACAGTTTGAGACAGCGGGGGACAGTTTGAGACAGCGGGGGACAGCTGTGTACCTGATGAAGGTGACCTGGTCCTCGTACATCCAGGGCTGCAGCTCCAGACTGGGATATTTCCCAAACGGGGGGACGATGAGGCTGAAGACCAGAGCGATGCACACAAACACAGCAGGAAGAACAATCTGCACGACAAACATTGAGCTTAAAGATGAGATTCAGAGCGAAGCCAAAACACTAAAGAGTGGACACATCGGCAGACAATCACAGAAAGCTTCTTTTACACATATATATTCTATTTATTTTAATAGAAAAGGTGTGCAGGTGTCGGCGCACCTGAGCAAAGAAGCCCTTCCTGGAGCGCCGAGCGTACAGAAACCGTTTCCACATTAGAGCCACAAACTGCTGCCTCCTCAGAGTCCAACCCTTCACCTGATACGAGCCTTTCCCGTCAGTACAGTTCAACCAGTCCGTCTCCCGGCACTCTGAGAGGTCACATGACACGAGCCGCGTTACACAGCGTCAACACTTCATTGACACCGATGAGCTGTGCTAATCAGCAAATCAGAAACACCATGTGGTGTTTGAGCCGTTTGTTATTAAAGGACGAGGACACATTGTGTACCAGGGTCTCCGTCGGACTGGTTGCAGTCGTTGCTGTCGTCTTCCGTTAAAGGTCTCAGACAGCTCTGATGGTCTCCTCCACCGAAGGCGTGAGTCCTCCTCCTCCTCCGCACAGGAAGCGTACCGTCTGAGCACACACACACGACTCTCAGATGATCTTTATGTCAGGATGCCATGAAGGCGTATGTGTTTGTGACTCTTATTTTGAAATGACAGGGGTCAGGGGTCAGTCCTCACCTGACGGCACCTCAGTGTCGACTCCATTATCTTCAGCCACTTTCAGGAAAATCTGCAAAAACAAGAACATTAAAAGTCCCATCATGCTAGAACGATCATAGTATAAGTCGGGTGTATGATGCTGGGTTCTGTGTCATCCTGTGTGTTTGTATTAAAGCAGAATAAAAATGACAATCATTTGACGTCTAGAAGCCTCCTGTTAGATCAACAGTTTTACTGCTCAGAGGCAGCGGGTGTTGGGTGGAGTGGAGTGGAGTGGGTGGAGTGGAGTGGAGAGGAGTGGAGTGGAGTGGGTGGTTTGGGTGGAGTGGAGTTGGTGGTGTGGAGAGGAGTGGGTGGTTTGGGTGGTGTGGAGAGGAGTGGGTGGAGTGGAGTGGAGTGGGTGGTGGAGTGGAGGGGAGTGGAGTGGAGTGGAGTGGAGTGGGTGGAGTGGAGTGGAGTGGAGTGGGTGGAGTGGAGTGGGTGGAGTGTAGTGGAGTGGAGTGGGGTGGAGTGGAGTGGAGTGGGGTGGAGTGGAGTGGAGTGGGTGGAGTGGAGTGGAGTGGAGTGGAGTGGGTTTGTTAGTTCCTGTTTTAGTCTGGTAACTGTTTTGTTCCCTCATGTGTCTGAGAGTTCTGCTTCCTGCCCTGGAGCTGCGTGATTGTTGCCACCTGTGTCTGAGAGTATTTAAGTTGAGGTTTTCCCTTTGTTTATCACATTGTGTGTGTCGGTTCAGCCTGCTTACTTTGGTTTACCTGCCTGCTGCTGTTAAGCGTTAAATAAAGCCTCCACTCATCCTCACCTGAGCTGCCTGCGTTTGGGTCCTTTTCCCTGTTACCAACACTAAGAAAGCTGGACGTTACTGAGACGCCCTGAATGACTCATGATGAAAATAATTTACCCCATTAATCACATCTGAATCTTCTCTAAATTCATATAATGTCTGAAACTCCAGCACCAACAGATATAAGCCAGGTTCTCCGTCCAGCTGAAGAACATTTGAGGGCTTCTAGTTTCTAATCATGCGTTACAGTGTTGGTCTCATGTACGAGCTGGTTATAGCTTTTAACTGCTGACACAGATGGAGGAGGGACTGAATCCCATCAAACATTCGGCTCGTCACCTCCTCCAGCGTGGTGTCAGACACTCCGTAGCTGGAGATGCCGAGGTCGGCCAGCTTGTGGTCCAGGTCTCTGAAGAGCTTCACGAAGGCTCCATCCTTGGCGGCGCTGTACGGCAGGACGTAGGTCAGCTCGTGTCCGAGGTCCTCCACCAGGCGGGCGGCGGGGACGTGGCACAGGATCAGACCCGAGACCAGAGCCACGTCGGGGGGGACGTCACAGATAGATGCCCCGGGGCCGTTCTCTGAGGACGGGGACACGAGACACATATCAGATCCACCTGCACGATGAACGGATCAAACGCTCTGCAGGAACAGCGAGCTCACCCACGGTCGCAGCCTCACTCTCGTGTTCGCTGCCGAGTCCTGCGTCACTGCTGCTGACCGAGGCGCTCTCCTCCTCCTGAAACACACAACACAAGGGTGTGTGTAGTACTGGTACTACAGAGAGCAGAGTACTGCAGAGAGGTACTACAGACAGCAGAGTACTGCAGAGAAATACTACACACACAGAGAGCAAAGTACTGCAGGGAAGTACTACAGAGAGCAAAGTACTGCAGAGGAGTACTGCACACAGAGAGCAGAGTACTGCAGAGGAGTACTACAGAGAGCAGAGTATTGCAGAGGAGTACTCCGCTGTGTACTCTGACGGCGGGTGTGTGCGGAGACCTTCTTGCTGAAGGACACGGTGCTGGACGAGTTCCTGCAGGAGCTGAGCGACGGCTCCGGCTCTCTCTTCACCAGCGTCAGGTAGTAGCCCGTCCCCAGCTGGTTCTTCAGGTACAGAGACGAGCCCACGCAGCACAGCTTCCCGTGGGAGATGATGGCGATCCGGTCTCCCAGGATGTCCGCCTCGTCCATGTGGTGTGTGGAGAGGATGATGGTCCGACCTGACAGGAGACAGGAAGTTAAATTTAAGTCCAGCTGACAAATAAAAATAACCAATTAGGGACTAAACCGACCAATCGGGACAACTCACCCTGTCTGTACTTCAGCAGCAGATCCCAGATCCCTCTGCGGGCGTAGGGGTCGACGCCGGCCGTGGGCTCGTCCAGGATCACGACCTTGGACCCCCCGACAAAGGCCAGAGCCACAGACAGCTTCCTCTGCATCCCGCCGGACAGCGCGTTGCTCCTGCAGCTGCGTTTGTGCGGCAGCCCGGTGTCCTGCAGGATCTGCTCGATCTCACCTTTCACCTGCTGCTCTGACAGGCCCTTGAGCCGGCCGTAGAACCAGATGTGCTCCTCCACCGTCAGCCTGTAGGGGGCGCAAAACACAGACACGGTCACAGACCTTTAAACCTAAAACCAAGAGACATTTGCACCCTAACGTGGACAAACAGTCAAGCATCGTGTCGGAGGACTCACATGCTGAAGAGGACGTTGTGCTGTGGACAGACTCCCAGACTCTGTCTGATGGCGCTCAGCTCAGTCCGGATGTCTCTGCCCAGGATGTAGGCGGTACCAGAGGTGGGAGGGAACAGCCCGGTCAGGATGGACCTGCCGGGGAGACGAGAGGAGAGCATGCTGGTTCAGTACCTGTAGTATCAGTACTCGTGTCTGTACTGTTGATGTAGTCCTTCACTCACATGGTGGTGGTTTTTCCGGCTCCGTTGTGTCCCAGGAAGGAGGTGATTTGTCCCTCGTAGAAGCCGAGCGTCAGTCCGTCCACCGCCAGCTTCTTCCCGTGACGATAAACCTTCACCAGGTTCTTGATGTAGACGCCGAGCTCCAGGTGGGCCGGCTCCTCCTCGATACACACAGCTGGAAAAACAGCGTCGACACACTTAGTGCTCCGTTCAGGAAGTCTCTTTCAGACTAAAGGTCTGGTTTCAATTTGTCTTCAGATGTTTCCCTTTGCCCGTTATGGTCAGAGATGTTACTTGTTGTTTCTGTGCGTGCAGCTCTGTGTCGCCCCCATGTGGTTACTCTGTATCACAGCCTACCTTCTGGGTTCCCTTTCCGGCTCAGAGGGACTTTGTTGGAACCGTCGACCTCTCCGAACCAGTAGGACTTGGTGAAGGGGAAGAACCAGGATCGAGGGATCCCGTACTGACCTGAATCACAGCAAGGACATCCTCATGAGACAGACCACTGATCCAATGGCTTTTCAACAGGAAAATATCTTTGCTTCAGCTCTCAGAACACCCAGAGTTCTTCTTCTTTTGTGTAAAACTTAGTTTCACATTTACACACTCCTACTGACCTAAGACATTTTCAGATTTTTAAGGAGAAGCAGGAACATGTTGAACTCGAGAAGAGGAAAGAGTGTAAAGTTTATTCTCATCATCATCATAGGGTTGATGAAGACCCTCGGATCTTTAATATTTCCGTCGAAAACAGCTGAAACCACAGTTTGTTTTTAGTCTCGGGTCTGACTGAGCCCTAACTTTTAGTGTCCGCTAAAAACAACGTCGGCGCTCACCTGGAAACACAGCCTCGATGTACCAGGTGAGGACTCCGTACAGGAACGAGTCGAAGTACATGATGATGATGGTGGTGCGGAGGCTGAAGTCGTCCTCCTTCAGAGGACTCGACACCAGGTTCTTCCACTGGATACCGACTCCCTGCTCCTCGAACAGAGCAAAGTACTCACAGCCGAACCCGAACGCCACGGGGGACAGGAGGCTCTGCAGGGGAGGAGGACACGTGACTCACCC
The DNA here is from genome assembly GCA_011952105.1 of Coreoperca whiteheadi. Lineage (NCBI taxonomy): Eukaryota > Metazoa > Chordata > Actinopteri > Centrarchiformes > Sinipercidae > Coreoperca > Coreoperca whiteheadi. The sequence goes on along the minus strand of CM022490.1, from coordinate 30,469,620 downwards.
CGTCCAATAACACACAGCGTCATATCAACAAACCTCTCAAGGTGTGGTGGTCTTACAGCAAACACTTTGACTCCAAAGCCGATGTAGTCCTGCCAGGCGACGCAGAGCACGTAGGGCAGGTAGAGGGTGAAGTAGATGATTCCTCCGCAGGCGGCGGCCAGGTTAGCACGGGCAAACGCCGTGCTGAGGAGGAAGCACTGCATGATGGTTACCACGGCGAAAGACCCCAGGAAGAGGAAGACCACGCCGGGGTCGCTGTAGGGCAGCAGGTTCCCCTTCTGTTCAGGACACAACGAGTTCAGAGGGAAATCAGTCAGGTAGGTGATGCTCCGATATTAACACGGATAGACTATCTGATACTTTACAGTTACTGCTTTTTGTTTCATTGTACTACTGTATTAAAGTCTAAACTCCTGCTGATTAATAGCATGGGCAACAACATGTCAGCAAACCCAAGGCGCTGCCATCAAACTGATTTATTGGATTAGATATTAGATTTATTATTCATTATTATTATTATTAGCAGCAAATCCTCCCAAAGAACAAGCTGAAAAGTCGTTTGCTTGAACAACGACTTGAATAATTATCGATTATAATCAGCTAACTGCTGCAGCTCACTTTGGAGAAATGGCTCAGTGTATTTGTAAATGCTGTTATTGACTCGGCGTGTCGTCACCTTGAGCAGCAGCACCAGCAGCCCGGCGCTGATCAGCAGAGGAATCAGGCTGCTGATGAACCAGCTGAACCACAGGATGCCGTTATTCAGCCCCATAATCCTCATGGTCTCCTTCAGCCTCGCCTCCTTCTCATACACCACGCTCTTCAGGATGATCGCCACCGAGTACATCCAGGCCAGAGTCATGAAGAGGGGCATGGAGCGGCTCATCACCCGCAGGAAGCTGACACGGGAAGGAGAGGTTAGGAGACGGAGCGACGAGACGCCCGGAGCAGGTGAGAGGTTGTGAACACTCTTACATGTCGTCCACGTAGCAGGGATACGGCATCTGCTGGATGTAGACGCCCGTCTTCTCCTTGGTGCCCGTCATCGCTCGGACGATGCCTTGCTCGATAACGTCCTGCAGGTACGAAAACCCGCCCCAGATGTACCGCATGTCCTCAAACGGGTCTGCACGAGGACCTGGGTCCCAGTACCTGAAGAGGAGCAGGGACAACGTCAACTTTAAGATCGCCGTGAGCTGATTTTAAACCTTTGTGACGCCCCTCCCATCGTCCTGGAGGCTCTACACCAACATTTAACCTGACGCTCACCAACAAACACGTTACACAGAGAAACGCAGAGGTGTCAAGTAACAAAGGACAAATACTTTGTTAACTTACTTAAGTAGAAATTTTGCGTGTCTGTACTTTACTGGCTTTTCAGCCAGCTTTATCCTTCTCCTCCTCACATTTTCATGCAGTTATCTGTACTTTCTGCTCCTTACATTTTAAAAACAGCCTCGTTACTCCTGTTTCATTTCGGCTTATTTTCATTTCGGCTTGTCAACGTTCAAAATATAAAAATAAACCCTCTCTAGATAAATGGCGCCATCGGGATGGAGCGAATGACTGTGGTTGGATGAGAAGTATAAACATGTACCACTCCGACAGCCTATTGGTTGGTTCGATCCTTCGCAGCTGCACACGACACAGATCCCGTCCCGCTCCAGCAGGGACGCAGCCGGCGTTGGTCGTCTCTCAGAGAAAGTAGTAAGTCCCAGCAGACGCATGGAGCCCTGTGCGGAGACGTCCTCACATGTACGGCTCTTTATGTATCTGCACTAACATGTTCATGGTCAACGGGCTGGAACAGGCAGCCTGGTGCCGCCACATGTTTCTACTTTAACATTTTAATTTAACATTACAGTCATTATGGCCTGTAGAAAGGTGTGTTTGAGGAGGTGGGCGAGTGCACTATGGGCCCCTGTGGCCCCTGAGCTTCTGTCCTTAATGGACTTTTGTTCCTTACTTTGCTTTTACTTTTATACTTTAAGTAGTTTTGAAACCAGGACTTTTACTGGAGTAAAAAGCTTGAGCTGCTACTTCAGCTTCCACAGAAGTCTGTTTAAACCCGAGTGTCTGTACGTCTACCTGAGGAGTGAACGGCAACACTTCTGACACCTCTGGAGAAACGACACGCTCGACAGGAGGTCATGTGCCGGATTATTTCTTGTGATTTCCCAACATGTTCATCAGCAATGTCATGACTCTGTTCTGTCCTGAGAGGGATCCCTCCTCTGCTGCTCCTGAGCTTTCGATCATGGTTTCCCTGTTAAAGGGTTTTTGGGGAGTTTCTCCTGATCTGAATCGAGGCTCTGAGGACAGAGTACAGAGGGGGTTGTGTGTTACAGACCGTGAAGCCCTTTGAGGCAGCCTGTGGTGTTGGGCTGTAGAAATACAACTGAACTGGATTACATTGTAGGGACCTTGTCCTCAAATGGGAGATGAGTCCCCACGAAGATGTATAATGTCGGCGTCACCGAGGCCGCGCCCACTTTCATCTGTGTGTGTGTGTGTGTGTGTGTGTCCTTACGCGTCTTTGATCTTATTGGTCCGCTCCACATTGTCAATGTCCATGCGGATCTTGTAGTTGAGTTTGGTCGGCAGCTCGGTGGCGTTGGGGTCGACGTCCGGGAACACGATCCCCGCCCAGAACTTCCTGTCCTCCAGCAGCAGCATGGACTGGTTGACCAGTAGCTCCTCGGTGGAGACCGGCTCCAGTTTGTCCAGATTCACACACTAACACACACACACAGAGACGTCAGGTCATGTGCTCTTTACCCTTCGGTGTACGGTAAACGTCTGCAGGTAAGGCAGGTCGTGGCCTTCGACACTGACCTCCATGAAGCGGGAGATACTCATGATGGCCTGGTCGGTCTCGTTGAACACCTCCCTCCAGGTGACGGCGCTGCCCGTTGAGCGGGGGTCCTGCGCCTGCTTGGACAGGAAGTTGGAGACGTCAGCCACGGTCCAGTCGGTGCCGCTCAGCTGAGCGTGGAAGAAGCCGGCTGTGATGTTGTTCTTCAGCAGAGTCTGGAGCGCAGACAGGAAGGAGGGTCAGGTGACTGGATGCATTGTTTTTGAACGATAGATGAGCGCTGGTCAAACATTGATCACTCCGATAGATTATCCACAACAGGACTCCAGACCAGAGGGACCCTCTGAGCCCTGAACTGTGACTGAACACGTCGTCTGGAGCATCAAACTAAGACAGAGCCTGGTGAAAAGATGTTACCTTACTTTTTATTTCTTTGTGTAGTTATTTCACTGGTTTCTGATCTTTATATTTGGCTTGTTGTATCGATCCAGAGGCCAGAGAGCAAAACTGACCCGAAGAATAGAAGACTAAAAGAATAGAAAATAACGGAAAGACAGAACAGGTGAGGTGGTGGGCCGAGCCTGTTTACCCTGATCACGTCCATCTGCTCGCTGTTCTCCAGGAAGTCCCAGACTTTGGGTCTCATCTCCTCCCACATCCCGCCCAGGTCCCGGAACACACCGAGCTCCTGGAAGGTCCGGTTCACCTGAACGCATCACGGATACAGATATAGATACAGGTGAGACAGACCGCACCGCCAGCAGGAGGCGATGTGACGGGAAGTGACCTCATACCTCGTGGATGACCCTCTGGGTGGCGGGGGTGTGGGGGGTGTACAGGATCTTCCCCATCAGCAGAGGCTTCAGAGCCTGCCAGATCATCCTGGACATCGGGTTGGAGTCCATGTTCTTCACCAGACTGTTACAGTACGGAGCTGGAAAACACACACACACATGCACACACACGCACGCAAGAACACGCACACACACACGCACACACGCACGGACACACACACACACACACGCACGCAAGAACACGCACACACACACGCACGCAAGAACACGCACGCACGCAAGAACACGCACACACACACGCATGCACACGCACGCACGCACACGCACACATGCACACACACGCACGCAAGAACACACACACACACACGCACACACGCACGGACACACACACACACACACGCACGCAAGAACACGCACACACACACGCACACGCACGCAAGAACACGCACGCACACACGCACACGCACGCAAGAACACGCACGCACGCAAGAACACGCACACACACACGCACACACACACATACACGCACACACACGCACACGCAAGAACACGCACACGCAAGAACACGCACGGACACACACACACACGCACACACACACACACACGCACGCAAGAACACGCACACACACGCAAGAACACGCACACACGCACGGACACACACACACACACACACACACACACACGCACACAAGAACACACACACGCACACGCAAGAACACGCACACACACACGCACACGCAAGAACACGCACACGCAAGAACACGCACGCACGCACGCACGCACGCAAGCACGCACGCACGCACGCACGCACGCAAGCACGCACGCACGTTAATCCTGATTGGTTCATTTTGGAGGAGCAGACTTGTGAAGTTTAAACTATTTCCACTTTGCTTTGTTAGTTTGGTGAATGAGTCTAAACACTACAATACCCACGAGCCTCAGCTGCCGTTGCTATGGAGAGGAAGACCGTTAGAGGTGTGAACGTTTAAACCGTCGCCATGGTTACTGAACTGATCCCAAACTGATCCAGAATCTGACAGCGAACTGATTCAAACTGCTGAATGTGTTGAATGTGTTGTCCGCAGGCGCCTTTCTGACTATTTATTTAAAACTAAAGGAATCGTTATTATTATTTAACTTTCCTTTCTCTGTGTTTCTGATAAATGCAAAGAACACAGATCTAAGACCTGCTGAACGATGAAAGCTACTGATGACGGACTGATGGCCTACTGCAGGCTACAATCAGCACAGAGGCGTGAAGAGAGTCATAGAACGGTTACTGAGGAGGAAAACGACCATCTAAGCTCGGACAGGCGCTCAGCGTCTGCTTTACAGGTAACGCTGGCTTCAGCAGTCCTCGGATGTCTAACAGGACGTCAGGCGGCATGAGAGCAGTTCAAAAGGGAACTCCAGAACTACTGGGGGAACGCATAATGAGACTGTTTCTAACTTCTCCAGGTCAGTGTGGACATGAAATCTGCACAATGTGACGAATAAAGACCCCGAGGACTCACTGGAGGAGTTGTCGTACAGCGACGCCGACTCGTCCTCGCTGCTGTTGTGGTTTCCGAACAGAGCCTTGTAGTTGCTGTCCTCGTACCAGTTGAGGGATTTGATCTGCAGGCCGCCGCCTTCAGGGTGACCGCACACGATCCTGGAGACCGCCTGGTACATGGTGCTGGGCGACGACGTGGCGTTCTGCGTCAGGAAGAGGATCTCGTTCCTCAGGTCGACCCAGCTATTCATACTGGCCAACTGGGCGAAAAACAGAGAGGTTAGAAGTGGACCGCGCCCAAGGTGTTTGGGGGGTCGCTGGATGGCTTTTAGGGGGCTGGTTACTAAAGGTGTGAAGTTACACGACAAAAGTCACAAAGTGCACTGTCAAATATGGGAGGTGACATGAAAAGGAGGAATCTGAACTTCTTCAGAACAAACATCCAAAAAGGTTCATATAGAATTTAATCAACAAATAAATCTTAATATTCAGTTATTATTGTACGTCAGCTCCCCAGCACCTCTGAAGCACCAGCTGCTTTCAGGGCTGCACAGTTTATGAAATATTAAATTAAATACGATCGAAATCCCAGAGTGGCCAAGTCGCTGCAGCTTGTTGATGACCCGGTCAAAGGTGACACACAGCTTTAGAATGTTGGAACGTATTTCACATCAGAATATAATAGGAAGTCCAACAAACGTCCCATCGTCACCATTTTAACAGTTTATTCAAACAAAATGAAAATTGTGGTGCAGAAATGATCGTTTCCCTTATCGTGACTCACATCTAATTGCAATGTGATCTTTTGCCGTATCGTTAGTGGCTTTCGACATTTACGGTTCAGCTGCTTTCAGCGTTCACACGTCACCTCGCCCAGACGTCGCCTGACACCTCGGCTGCCTGCAGGGCTTTTACATGATGCTACAACAATGCCTTCGGAGGGTCAGACTGCAGCCGCGGCTTTCATCAGAGACCGACAAACACAAAGTAAAGACAAAGACAACAGGCGGCGTTGGAACAGAAACTCTGTCCTCAAAATGAATCATTATTCCAGAACACATCTCACCTCTGCTCTCACAAAATAATCGCTGACAGCAACGTGAAGTCCGTCATGACTTCCTGTTTTCACCAGAGTTCATCACATTTACCCAGCTGGTTTCTACTGATGCCGTCGTCCGAAACATTACTGGAAACTAATTACTAGAACTAATATCTGAAAAAGGAAGATCTGCTCTTCTGTCAATCGCAGCCAAGGCTGCTCTTTATTTGTACAACTCGAATCAAATACACTTGTGTTGTTAGTGACTAAAGAGAGGGATTCTGGGAGGTACAAAGTTACGAGGCGCGCCTGAACACAACACCACACCTCCACAATAAAAGCTGGACAACATGTTTTTGATTCAAGAGCAGACATTTTGAGGTATGAATGGTGGAAGAAGAACTCCGTGTTCCAGAACCAATAATACTCCATTAAAGGGAAATAATAACGGCATTATTCCTTTTGTTCTTTTATTGAGGATTCCCATCCTTTCCTATCAGTTGAGGAAGAAAAAAAGAAAGAAAGAGTTGAAAACAGCTGTTTTCCTCTGAATGTTCAGTGTGAATCTGCACAGTCGGCAGTAACTCCAGCTGTCAGACACGTTTAGTGGAGGAAAGTTAAAGTAGAGGAGACTGTGGTTGTTTCCTGCAGCAGCAGCGTCAGGAGGAGGAGGAGGAGGTTGCTGCAGGTCGACACTGTACTGAAGCTTCAGCAGAAGTGAAAGCGTCACAGCGTGAATCTGAGGGAAAGGTGACTCATTTAAGGGAACATTCTGGCGTCATTCGAATAATAATCTAAGTTTTACATGTTTGATTGATTGTGGGATCTTTAACGAACCAAAGTGAAGGTAGATTAGGACTTTTACACTGAAGGATGGAAGTCTGTACATGAAGTTACCATCCAGCCCCTGAGGTGCAAGGTTTCAACTAAATGCTTCATTATTAAGTTCAATCAATCAGCATATTAATCGATAATGAACACAATGATCACCTTTAAATGAAGTTACTGGCGCTGCTGTTTTAATGTGAAAACCTCGTACTTCCCATGCTGACGCCACATCAGCTCGGAGAAACTTTTCTTCTCTCTCCTCATGTGACACTTCTCTTTTAACAAGGGTTTCAAAATAAGGCTCGTAAAGTGAAGGAAGGCAAACTACTATAATTATATACTATAGTATAACTATATAAAGCCAGGGCTGAACCCTCAGACAGCCCCTCTTGAAAAGTGAGGACCGGCCAACATGTCCTCACTTTCAAAAAATGTCCTCACTCCCAAGGTCTAAAACGCAAACTGGTCCTCACAAAGATTGCTGTGCAAGCACGCACACACACACACACGCACGCACACACACGCACGCACGCACACACACACACACACACACGCACGTGCGCACGCTAAACTGAAAACATATGACTGCAGTGTTTTGTTTGGTTTATATGGAATCAGGAACAGAAGAGAGTGTGTGTTAAAGTGTGTTTTGTGTGTGTGTGTGTGTGTGATAACGTCGGGGTGAAAAACAACAAACTGTGTCACTCTGACTGAACTTTACTCTAATTATCAGACTGACCAGCTGAGAGCGACGGAAGAAGTTATACCAAACCTGAAAACCAGATCGGACCCTCTAAAAGAACAGATCCCAGTCTACAACCAGTCTGCTCCCAGTCTACAA
>CM022490.1:30430823-30456624 GCA_011952105.1 Coreoperca whiteheadi | reverse complement strand
CCCCGCCCCCCGGTGTGTCTGAATGTAAAGGTGAGGCTGATGCTTGTTGCTCTACATGCTGTCACCTGTCCGCGGGACAAACTTTCCACTCAGGTGAGCTCAGAGGAAACCTGCATCACACACATTTGCATTTATTTGACGAAGCCCCCCCGAGTCTTTTCTTCTTCTACAGGTTCAAACATGCAGCTGTGACGAGGATGAAGAGAAACTTCTGAGGAGTCAGAAAGAGTTTCTTTCCTGAAATCAATGAATGGAAAAGTGATTAATTATAGATATAAAATAATAGAACCACAGGCCGGAGGTACGGAGGCCTCACAGGGACACAACCAGACCTCAGGAGGAGCTGAGGTGACGGGTCAGAGGACATGTTGGGCAGTCTGACATCAGCAGCTCTGAGTGACGTGATTGGTCAAATGAGGAACAGTTTGTTCTGACGGCTCCAACAGAGAAACCCGTCTGCTTCAATCAGAAACCTCCAGAGACACATTATCACGCTACGCTGACCCCCGAGTCCCTCGGCCAATCAGCAGTCAGCTGGGCGCCTCGGCTGCCCTCCCAGAGACCGAGCTGTCACGAGCTTCATCTGAGCCGCCGTAACAGAATCACCACGGACTCACAGCTGTGCGGAGCTCAGGTGCAGAGGTTCTGAGGACCCCCAGAAACCGCCGCCGCTCTAAAAGCCAGTCTGGTGTCAGAGCTCCTCGAGCGTCTCTGGATGAAAACAGAGTTTGTTCAGCTGCAGCCGCTCAACGTGACGCCGCCAAGCCGAGCGGCAGAAAACTCAACGCGACGGGACGACGTGACGAGGGAGACGCCACGCTGACTGTCACCCGCCGGGGCCGGGGCTCTGATTCTGGTCCAAACCCTGTGATGAGTCAGCGACACTCCTCTCTAACAGCTCGGGGGCTGAGATCACCCGAGAAGGCTCTACCAGGTAAACCTGCCGCGGCTCGCCTCCCCGCCCCCGCTCACATCACACCAGCTCCTTCTCACGAACTGAGCGGCCTCGGTTTGTGTGATGTGAGCTCGAACAAAGAGCAGAAACGAAGCTCCGCGAGAGGGCGGAGGAGGAGAGCCGGCAGGTCGGAGCAGGTAGAGAAAAGAAACGCCCCCCACAGCGGCATGAAACTGCAAATTAACACACAAAGGAGCAAACATTCTTTCTGTTCAATGAGCCTGAAAACTCCTCCAGCAGAGGAGCAACGACTGCAAACTAACTTCGGCCAGCTGGGAAAAGAGTCGAGCGTCTTTTCTAATGTGTTTCACTCAGCCGTCCCCGATGGTCTGCATGTGTTCGGGGAGTTCAATGTGCCTCAGCAGGTCGGCTTCCTACCTGAGCGGCTCTTCTGCAGCGCCCGCAGCGCCTGAGCCAGCTCCTTGAATCCATCCAGGTTCTTGTCGTTCTGACTGTACAGCAGAATCTTCTTGGCGTCCGAAAACAGACGGGAAATTCTGAAGAAACACACAGAACCAGCAATAAACTGTTTGAAACGGTCACATTTAAATAAAGTTGACTCTCAGAATACAGAAACACTACATTCTCTGAAGGGAAGCGAAGCGTGCTCGCTTCCACTGCAAACTGGAGGTGTGAAAACTATAAACAGGTTCAAACGTGAGACGCGTGGCAGCTGAACATGTGAGCGAAGTGTCAAAGTCAAAGCTTTAAACGATGAAAGTCAGTCAGTTTAATCCCTGAAGGCAGCTGAAGTGGCAGTTTGTATGTCAACACTGATTATAGCGATGAAAGCAGCTGAAATCAGTCAAAGTGTATTTGCTGAAAACATTTACACTTCACTTTCACGTTTAAGCCCCGCAGGCAGTTGTTCGGTTGCCATAGGAATACTGGAAGAAGTTGAAGTGTCAGCTGGCAAAAGCAGTTAACGTGTAACTGGATGAGTAAGTGGCGGAGATAATGAATTAAATGACACCTCAGCTGCTTAACTACAGTAATAAAAGTTATTTCAGGTGCGTCGAAGGTAAAGGTAGCAGCATGTGAAGTAAAGAGTTTTTCAGAATAAAGGTCTGAGGGAGCAGTGAGGTAGAAGTTGGTCTCACATGGAGTCGTTGAAGTTGCCGACGATGCCCGGAGACTCGGCCGGCGTCGGGTGTCTGAAGCAGGGGTTGTTGGCGTTGCAGAGGATTCCCTGAAGCCACGGCAGCGTGCCGGCCGACGGCATCGCCTTGTTGGGAAAATGACCTGCAGACAGAAAGAAAACAGGAAGTGACTCCGAAGATCTACCACAGTAAAAGCAGCACCAGCATGACAGAAACACACCACAGTACAAACAACATCTGAAGACGTCATTTTAACAAAGATGCCAGCAGGCGATAGCGGCACTGTTGCAGCTAAGGCTCATGGGAGATGTAGTTGCTGAATGCTAACAAAGTAAGCGGCTCAGATTCAACATTTAAAATCACAAACTTAACAAACTGAAGCAAGACATTAAAATATTTATAATATAATTTGGTTCATGTTGAGGTCTCTCTCTCTTTAATGCCACTGTGGGAGATGTTGCTCATCAATAAGCACGAATACTTTACGATCATATTGGATTCCCAGTGTAATCAATTACCTTCATTTACTTCAGTTGATGAGCTAAAACCGCTAAAAGCAGCGGCTTCACAACGACCGGCTTCTGTTGCACTCTGTTTCACTTCATATATGTTTAATATTAGACACCTGCATCAGCTGTCGACACCTATTTCCTACTTTGTTCCTCTTCCTGAGCTTTCTACCCGTTCTCCTCTGTATGTAGTTCAGACTTAAAACCAGCAGCGTTGGTCAGATTTAATCTGAAAGCTGTTTATCTTCCTGCTGCGTTGGAACCCGCCGCCCACACGTCCACAGTAGACGCAGGTAGATAACCTGTGATTGGTTTAGTATCATCTGCAGCAGAGCGTCAGGAGTTAGCCGAGAGTGGAGGCCGTCCTGTCAGCGTTACGACCTTTACCCGCCCCCCCCCCAAGACTGCCGACTGGCCTCTTTCTAATCAAAACAGATAAGATAACAGTCACCTCCATCAGGTTCTGCAGGCTTTTATTTCACAACCGACGTCGCTGTGGACATTTTCACTGTTCGATGGTGTTTTAGAGATTAAACCAACGATTCATTCATTGAGAAAATAACTGGCAGATAGAAGGCAGCAACACGTTATCGTCCAACTGTACACAGCGTGAACTATAACCAACCTTTACAACGAATATGTACCTTTATACGTGTAGAATGTTTGACTCTGCTGCAACTAATGATTCTCATTGTTGATTCATCCGCAGATTATTTTCTCAAGTAATCTTCAGGAATTAACCATAAAGATTAAAACACACAGAGTGAGACCTCCTGTTGTTCGCTGCTGGGACTCGGACGTGTGATGTAATGAAGTCAGTTCGATCAGGACAGGAAGTCATACTGTAATCAGCTGACAGCAGCTGACTCTAATCAGTCACCGACCAATCACAGCGGGGCATTTAACTCAGCGCTGGCTTCTGTGTTTCTGCTGTCGAGCGTTTGATTTCTCTCCTTCGTTAGTAATCATGTTGATACTGGAGCATTTCCTTCTTCATAAGCGGTCTGTGTTCGACCAATCAGCAAAGGTCAGCCTTACAAACTCTGCCCCAAAGGTTCCTGACCCTGCAGGGACTTTTTTGCCCCTGAAACTGTCCTACAGGAGCTACATGTGGTCCCTGGTTCCCCCGGTCCAGGTCCAGACCACAGACTGTGTATAACGATGGACGACATGACAGCTCCCTAAAGTGAAGCCAGAACACCCGGGTCGCCCCCTGGTGGCTGGCTGCGGTACGGGTCATAAGCCCCGCCCCCTCCACGTTAACTCAAAGCTCACGCCACATCAATGTTTCTGTCGGTTCAGGTCGTTCTCGTCGCGCTGATGTTTGTCCAAGAGTTCGTTCTTCTGATACGTTTGGCTCTAATTAGTCAGTTTCACGTCATGATTGACAGCTGAGGGTGTGTGGGCGGGACCTCGACACCGCGGCTCCACCCCCGATCACTACTGCGCCGACTCTGGCTGCTCCAGTATCAGCGATACTTTGGCTTCACTACAGCGGGGGGTCCAGGTCCAAACACGGTTCAGTTCTTTTGCCCCTCTAAAGGTTCTCTGCCTCCTGAATTTCATTTTCATCAAGTTCAACAGTATCTGATGACGTTAGAAGGACGAAACACAGCAGCCAAAGATCACGTCTCCATTATTCATGAGACGTAGCACAAGGTCCTCGAAGGGGGGTTAGGACTATAACTAGCTCAGGGTGAACCCTGAAACACGTAGACGGCCTTCAGCGAAGAGGATTCATTACTGACTCTGTGGCAAACGTCAGATGAATCTGAAGCGAGTCATGCTTGAAGTCTGAAGTCTTCTCTCGGAGCTGCTTTAAAGCGACAGGTTTCAACACGTCTGAGCTCTCACGGTGAATATCAGCAGAACTGAAAGCACTCCGAGTCCTGAGAGCTTCTGCTTTCACAGGGAGACAGGAAGACCGCCGGCTTCCTGGAACTGAGTGAAACGGGGATCAGACTTCACGTCTTATTCCTGCTGGTTTCACTCGGACCGAGCGGGAAAGAATTTCACTGGAGAGACTTCAGTGAAACGGTGAACCAGAACGCAGCGAGCTGAAGTAGACGGGATGTTTGCTCACGCTGTGAAGAACGAGGAGGAGCGTCTGGATCGGTGTTTCCTTCACTAAATAACGTCGCCCGAGGCGCCTGCGTTTCATCGTGCTGCTGCAGAAACAGCTAAGACTGTTAACAAAAGATCACTCAGCTACACGTTCTGAAAAGGTTTGGGGGAAGTATTATTGTTTCTGGTCTGTGTTCCCCCACTTCCATTCAGCGTTTTAGGGAATACTTTAATGCATAAAGAGGATGAAGACCATCAACGAAGCGTTAATTAATGAAAGCTCCCTTCAGAACCCTCGTTTTGCAGCTACAGCTTTACTTGGGGGTTAGCCTAGCTTAGCATAAAGACTGGAGGCAAGGGGAAAAGCTAGCGTGGCTCTGTCCAAAAGGTCCCAACAGTTCAGAACGCCCCCCCTGTGACTGGGGCTAAACCACGTGAGCACAGGGTTAACCCATTCATGGCCACGTACACGGTAACACCCGATTGGCTGCTGTGTATGTTACATGATTGATTGGTGAGAAAGTGTTTCCTCTTTGGAAGGAGCTGAAGCTGTTTGGAAGCGAGGATTGTTCCCAGCTGACTTGCTGCTGGAGATCAAAGTGGCTCGGAGCGCGAGCTGCAGGTTGGAAACGTTATGCAATTCTGTCATGACTTTATCAATCCTGAACGCAGCTCCGTGACCTTGGTTTGATAATGACATCACAGCGCAGTGAAAAGCACCATAAACTGCACTGATAAACCAGCACGAGGCGCTTCCACCGGCTTCTTTCAGCCTCGAGGCGCTTCATTGCTCTGCACGTCCTCCAGAAGCCCGATCATCGATCAGTAACCTCCGATAATCAGGAATCAATCGAGCGTTCAGAGTCAAGCTGACAGCTGATATCAGGCGTCCTTCAAGGTGCAAGGGTCTGCTGATAATCAGGAGCAGCAACTCTGATTACCTGCAGAAGCACTCCCAGCATGCACCTGGCTGTCACTGGCCCGCCCTCGACGCCTTTCAGCTGATCCGTCTCAGCACGAAGTCAGTAACTTGTACACTACATGGACAAAAGTATGTGGACGACTACAACAGATCAGGCAGGTGACAGGTGACGCCAAAGCCAGCCAACGAGACGATTCCTCTTCCTGCGGCTCTACAGCAGAAAGCACGTGGACGCTCTGACATCATCCTGCGTCACGGTTTGGCTTCATGTATTAACAGATGTGACACGGCGCCTCCACTCAGAGAGCGTCCACATGAAACTGGTCACGTTCTCACAACAGCACGTTCTCCCCAAAACACGGAGCTTTTCCAAACCAGTAAATGTGTTTGAGCCGCCCAGGTGTTTGTTTCAGCTCACAGTTAGTGGCGGTGCATTATATTCAGAGGGGTTCCTAATATTCTGACCGCCTCATGCAGGTAAACAATAGAACGAGCTCTCAGTATGAAGTCGTCCAGAACAGCAGCAGCTTGAGCTGCGAGCTCAGTAATAAACCGATGTTTCAGCCGGGCGTCTGTGTGTACAGGTGTTCCTAATAAAGTGACCGCTGAGTGAGCGAGTGTTGTAGGAAGCTGCTGCATTTGAATGCAAAACACGGTGACGTGCAGACGCCCTGCTGAGCCGCCTGAGTTACATTCACAGGCCAGCGCTCGACGTGTGTCGTCAGGTGAGCGGCGGCCGTCGCTCGGAAAGGCGACGAGGCTTCAAACCCCCCACGAGTGGTTTAGTCTCCTGGCTGCCCGAGACTGCGTCCACGTGCCGTTTCCGAATGTTTTATACACCAAACGATGAATCAGGAAAATAACTGCTGAGTAATCGATAATAATCTGACGCCTGATCTGCCTGACGCCCCCCATGAGCAAGGCCCCTGAGCACATCAGGCTAACTAAAAGGTTCAGCAAAATGCGTCAAGAAAGTTATGTGAACTCACACTCATGCTGTTCGTATGGAGGGTAGCTGAGCCGCACGGCGATGAGGATGAAGAAGATGAAGAGTGGCCAGACGATTTCCACCAGGAGCTGAAGCTGAGGGACAGGAAGAGACAGGAAACCATCAACAACGCACGCACACACACACACACACACACACACTCTCACACACACACACACACACACACACTCACACACGCACGCACACACGCACGCACGCACACACTCACACACACTCACTCTCACACACACACACACACACACACACTCACACTCACGCACACACTCACACTCACACACGCACGCACACACTCACGCACACACTCCCGCACACACTCACGCACACACTCACGCACACACTCACACACACTCACACGCACGCACACACACATACGCACACACGCACGCACACACTCACACACACTCACACTCACACACGCAGGCACACACACGCACACACACACACGCACGCACACACACACTCACGCACACACGCACACACACTCACGCACACTCACGCACACACACGCACACACGCACACAGACACACGCACACACACGCACGCACACACGCACACACGCACACTCACACACACTCACACACACACACACACACACACTCACACACACGCACACACTCACACACTCACACACTCACACACTCACACTCACACACACACACACACACACTCACGCACACACACAGTCTGTGTGTGAAACAGGAAGCAGCTTCATGTCTTTATTATTAGAAGTCATTCATAATAAATGACGAGTCAACGATCGATCGAAGTCTGACTCACAACAACAAGCAGAGAAACACGTTCTGCTGCGATTCTCAGATTAGAAATCCGTATCAGGAGAGGAACTTTCTCCCATGATGCATCAGCTGTTATCAGGACGCCTTGGCTCTGACCTTTGATGTCCTTCATACTGACTCACTACAGATCACTACAGATCACCACAGATCACCCAGGATCACTACAGATCACCCAGGATCACAGAGGATCACTACAGATCACAGAGGATCACTACAGTTTCACTACAGCTCACTATAGATCACCACAGAGGATCACTACAGTTAACTACATATCACTACAGATCACCTAGGATCACTACAGATCAGCTACTATCCCTACAGATCACTACAGCTCACAGATGATCACTACAGATAACCATAGATCGCAGAGGATCACTACAGTTCACTACAGATCACTACAACTCACAGAGGATCACTACAGATCACCACAGAGGATCACTACAGTTCACTACAGATCACCAAGGGTTACTACAGATCACAGAGGATCACCACAGATCACAGAGGATCACTACAGATCACAGAGGATCACCCAGGATCACTACAGATCACCCAGGATCACTACAGATCACCCAGGATCACTACAGATCACCACAGATCAGAGGATCACTTTAGATCACCACAGATCACAGAGGATCACTACAGCTTCCTACAGATCAATACAGATCACCCAGGATCACTACAGATCACAGAGGCTCGCTACAGATCACAGAGGATCACTACAGCTCACTACAGATCACCCAGGATCACTACAGATCACTATAGATCAGCTAGTATCACTACAGATCACTACAGTTAACTACATATCACTACAGTTCACTACAGATCACTATAGATCAGCTAGTATCACTACAGATCACTACAGATCAGCTAGTATCACTACAGATCACTACAGCTCACAGAGGATCACTACAGATCAGATCACAGAGGATCTCAGAGGTTCACTACAGATTACTATAGATCACTACAGCTCACAGAGGATCACTACAGCTCACTAAATATCACTACAGGTCACCTAGGATCACTACAGTTCACTACAGCTCACAGAGGATCACTACAGATCAGATCACAGAGGATCTCAGAGGTTCACTACAGATTACTATAGATCACTACAGCTCACAGAGGATCACTACAGCTCACTAAATATCACTACAGGTCACCTAGGATCACTACAGTTCACTACAGTTCAACACAGATCACCATAGATCACAGAGGATCACTACAGATCACCAAGGATCACCACAGATCACCCAGGATCACTACAGATCACCCAGGATCACTGCAGATCACTACAGCTCACCTAGGATCACTATAGATCACTACAGTTCACCACAGATCACTATAGATCAACACAGAGGATCACTACAGTTCACTACATATCCCTACAGATCACCTAGGATCACTAAAGTTCACTACAGATTACTATAGATCACTACAGCTCACAGAGCATCACTACAGATCAGATCACAGAGGATCACTACAGATCACCACAGATCACAGAGGATCAAACTGAACCCCATCATAAAAACTGAAGAAGTGAAAAGTGACGGCTGTATTGATCAAACTGAAGACGTCTGGGCTTTAAATGAAAGAGGTGATGTCGTCGAGTTTGGCTTTTTGCAGCCTATTTGAAATCAAACGAGACTTTACAAAGATTACACATTTCTTATCAATATGTGAAGTCAGAGCTGATGAACACGAGTTATTAAATAATATTCGAAGTTAAGGAACGTTAGACTCCGATGCGTTCTGATGTTATAAATCCAGCCCATGTAAATAGAAATGACTGATCTTTAAATTGTCTTGCTTCCGTTCTGTGGTTCCTCCTGGAGTGTGAATGAGTCAACGTGCCTCTGATCAGACAAGTGACTGACCAAACGACTGATCGATGAACGGAGACAATAACGGGCACATCGCTGAAGACAGAGACGAGATAAATGTGTGTGCGACTGACCGTCTGCCGTCGTCTGTAGGTGAAGTTCTTCCACAGCAACAGACCCAGCTGTGTAGAGACAGACATGTCCGCCGCCGTCTCTCCGCCTGAATGACTGTCAGCCGCTCGCTCTGCATTAAACACACACAGGTTCAGCCAGCACACAGCTCAAAGGTGCCGGGGTCAAAGGTCACAGCAGATATTAGACTCCTCAGCCCGACTGCTCGGATACTGAAGCTGCTGATCACGCACACACACGAACACACACTTAGCTTTACAACATGAGCACACCTTCAAAATAATAACTCATATACATATATATGTATATACTGTACATACACGCTACCGCTCAAACGTTTGAGTCGCCCGCCATCCTAAATCACACAACCAAAGCAATAAATAAACCGGACTCTCTGGCTCAGTTAACAAACGCGAAACATGCGGCTCAGGGCAGATTACAGTCATTCATTCCTCCCAGGCAGTAAAGGGAGGCTGTTCATTCGCCATCATGTCGGATTAAATGTTGGTAAAGTATGTAAACAAACACGCACACGGACGATTTCTACGGCACCAAACACGATCGAGGTCATGTCATCGTGACAGGCGATGATTACATATCATATATACCGCATGATTGTGACACCGTAACAGTTTCCTCCGCTGTCGCCAACCCTGTGGGGACGCCGACTAAACATAAGCTTCAATCGTTTCATTATTCTAAAAGGCTTTCAGTGTAAAGAAGAAGAGTGATACTGCTTTTATTTGTTTTAAAACAGCCATTAATGAAGGAAAGAAGAAGAAAAACGTCAAGGTGACGCCAAACTTTTGAGCGGTAGTATATATATATATACACAGTATATATGTGTATACACACACACACACACAGAGTATATACATATATATATATAGTGTGTATACACGCATTTGCAAGCGTGTGGATGCCCCCCCCATTTACACACTTTGATGTCAGAGAGCTGCATCAGGAAACACTGAATAATGGCTGAGTGGGAACTAACACCCTCAGTCTATAGGTTCTATAAATGTTCTCTGTAGGTTCTATTTATAAATGTTCCCTATGGGTTCTCTAAATGTTGTTCTATAGATTCTATGAATGTTCTCTGTAGGTTCTTTAAATAAATGTTCTCTGTAGGTTCTATAAATGTTCTCTGTAGGTTCTATTTATAAATGTTCTCTATGGGTTCTCTAAATGTTGTTCTATAGATTCTATGAATGTTCTCTGGTAGGTTCTCTAAATGTTGTTCTATAGATCCTATGAATGTTATCTATGGCTTCTATAAATGTTGGCTATAGGTTCTATAAATGTTCACTGTAGGTTCTATTTATAAATGTTCTCTATAGCTTCTAGAAACGTCCACTGGAGGTTCTATAAATGTTCTCTGTAGGTTCTAGAAATAAACGTCCTCTGAAGGTTCTATAAATGTTCTCTGTAGGTTCTATTTATAAATGTTCTCTATGGGTTCTCTAAATGTTGTTCTATAGATTCTATGAATGTTCTCTGTAGGTTCTTTAAGTAAATGTTTTCTGTAGGTCATATGAATGTTGTCTGTGGTTTCTATGAATGTGCCCTACTGGTTCTATAAATGTCTATAGGTTCTATAAATGTTCTCTAAATGTTGCCTGTAGGTTCTATAAATGTTCTCTAGAGGTTCTCGAATACCCCTTTTCCACCAGAGTGACCCGGGTGCTGGTTCCGAGCCGGTTCGGCTGACGGGCCTTCTAAGAACCCGTTTGTGTTTCCATGGCTACAGAGCGGCTCAGAGCCAGGTCTCACCTGACCGTACACGTCACACCTCTCCCAGCAAACACAGTCGCGGACGTTCGCCGTAGTTTGTCCAGACGGAGGTCACAGCGAGAGGACCGGTACGTACAGAACATTTATTTTCAGCTTCAGCCTCAGCATGCTGCTAGCCTCCTAGCATCAACGCTGCTGCTAAACCATCACACTGCCGTTCGATAAAAACGGATGAAGCGTCGGTGTAAGAAGCAGAAGGGAAAACTGTTCGTCTCGTGGGTCACGGTGACCCCGCCCCCAGCCGCTGACGTCAGCGGTTCTTCCTTCTAGACCAGCAGAGACTCGGTGCTACTGAAGAACCGCTTGTCCTGCTCCGAGCCGCTGCTTCGGCTGTGGGAACACAAAGAACCGGTCTGAAACTGGGCTCTGGCTCCGCCTCGGGGGAAACGGGGTATAAATGTTTTCTGTAGGTTCTATAAATGTTCTCTCTAAATGTTGTTCTATAGGTTCTATAAATGTTCTCTGTAGGTTCTCTACAGGTATTTGTTCCGGTTCTGTTCTGCCAGAACGTCGTATTGAAGTGTGATTGATTCCTGATCCATAGATGATCAATCGCCCCCCCATCAGCGAACGTCTCTCTGACTACCTGAACTTTTTTGACACCAGTCTGATGTCCCGTCACTCGGACTCTTTATCACGTTAGTTTTTCTGTAGATTTCTGAACTGATCGTTTTCCTGCATAGCGATAGAATATATGTCCGTATTGATCGTCCTGAACGTTCATTCATAGAAACAGACCAAACGACAGGACGTTTGACCTCCTGAAGGGAAACATTTTGTTCAAACTCCAGAACAGAAACAAACCGACATTTCTACAAACAGAATCCCCTGAAGTCATTGGGCACAGCCTCGTACCTTTACACTCATTTACCTGCTTGTTGTTGCGGCTCCCAGCGGCTGTGTGTTCTGTGGGTTCTGTGTGGGTTCTCTGTGTTCTGTGTTAATGACCTGAGTAGGGGTTTACCACCTACACTTACACTGGGAATCACTCATGGCGGCTCTGTGAAGTCTGATGTTTCTTCATCATTTGGACAGCTGAGTTCACGGCTCAGAAACAGAACAATCCCCCGACTTTAAACTCCCGTCGGCAGAAAGTACGCTGGAACCAGTGAGGAGCTCAGAGTGACAGAAGCATCTCTCTGATTACTGAAATAAACCGAGAATCACGCCGGCAGCGCCCCCAGCGGCGCGCACACACACTGCAGCTCCCCGTTAATACAACTTTAACTCAAGAACATCAGTGTTCAGTGTTCTCAGTGGCGTTTTTCTTCTCTTCACGACATTTTAACCAAAGTCCTTCACCCTGAAGTCTGGAGCTTCTTCTAATTTCTGTTTCTGCGAAACTTTGTCGCCTGAAGAAGCAGTTTTAAACCCAGAAGAAGCAGAATAAAAGCATGAAACGATGAACTTCATCTCTTCTACTGTTTAACAGACGAGCTGCTGTTTCCATCCGCTTTGTTTCCTTTGAAACTGACTTTGAATCAGATCTAACGGCCGAAGCAAAGTGGAAGAAACGTGAAGCAAACACGAAACACGGCGAATGAAAGGTTAAATACCGGTGTCGGTGGTGCGGTCCGGTCCTCCTCCGCCCTCATTCAGCAGCATCTGTCCCGCATCGAGCTGCCGCTGCGGGACAAAAACTCACCGGAGTCAACGCGCAACAATCACTCACACCGCTTCCGCTCCGGCGCTTCAAAATAAAACAGACATTTAGACTCATAACTAACAACATTAGTCTGATTTCCAACATTGGCAAACGTGTCGTTATTAAGTAATTTGAGCACGTGTGTAGCAGCAGTGTGATAAACTGATTCAAATGTTAGATCGGCTCCGATTTCAAGCTTAAAGAAAACTGAAAGACTAAAGTGTTATGTACTTATTATATATATATATATATATATATACACACACTTTAAATTGTGTTAAAGCTGCTGTTTTTTATACTTGGTTATTTCATTGTTTATCTAATTTATTGATTTCATTCTTATTGTATTGATTTCCTGTACGTGTACATTGATTAGCCTATTTATGAACTTTGAAATGTTTTCATGAGCTGATCTTAGATTCAGAGCTGTTTATGGTGGACATGTGGATAAGCCTCATGTCTGTCTCTTAGCCACATACTGTTAAACGCTAATGGTAGCCATGTGGCTACGCTGTGTTTCTAATGTTCCTACCTGCAGGTGAAGAAATGAAATCTACCTGCAGGAATAATCCTTTCTTCAGGTTTAAACGGGACTCGGCAGTTCCAACATGGCGGTTTAGGATGAAACTCTTGAAAAACTTCAGGAAGTTTGTTTTCTCATTCGACCAGCTGCCGACCTGCACTTTATTTTGTAAGTGGAACTCTGGCCGTACTTCCGGTCTCGTGGACGCAGCCGCTGGACGGCGGGGTTACTGTCGGTCACTGAGCAGCAGGGCTCGATGTTTCACAATAAAACATCTACCAGAGGATGTTTCACAATAAACTGCTTTCCACTGTGATTCATCGGAAAACAAACTGCAGGTAAATACCACTAGTACTGCCAAAACTACTATGTAAATGGACTGTACTTGTATAGTTGTCCGACTACTCGAAGCGCTTCCACACTACATATCACATTCAGCCAGACACACACACATTCACACACTGATGGCAGGAGCTGACTGCCCATCACTACAAGTTAAACTAACCATTCACACACAGTCACCGAAGCTTCGGGTTCAGTATCTCGCTCAGGGACGCTTCGACACGTGGCTGGGGGAGGCTGGGAACGACCCGCTCTGCACAGTACTACTACCACCACTACTGCAACTACCAAAGCTACTACTGCTGAATAGCATCAGTACTGCCAAGGCCCTGCTTGGATACGTAAGAGAAGAGTACGTTTTTGTTCATTTCATTTACGGCCGTAATAAAAACACATCAGAATACGAATTAACGTGACAATAAAAATGTAGATGTGTGTAAAATAATATATTTAAATATAAGAACAATAATACATGTGGCTGTAAAAACAGCTCTTTGTCATCATCATAGCAAAATCAATAAAGGAGATTTCATAACAACATTATTCCTGTCGGTTCTGTAATGGTTCTGTGGAACATGAACCGAACCAGGACTCTCTTCCAAAACAGATTTCCTGTTTTATGAAAAGTCTTCTTCCGGATCAATAATAATGGGTGAGTCAGGATACAAAGAGTCTGAAGAGGTGAAGAAATGCAGTCGGTCCTCTCAGGCGTAAACACCTGACCGCAGATCAGCTGGATGGGTGCAGACTCTCTGCTGCTGTGTTGCACTGACCTCTAGTGGACAAACACAAAACCGATTCACTGTAAATCAATAATCTGACTTCAGCAATATATTACAAGAGTTTGTTGATGTTCTGCATTAACTTACGGCTGGCAAAACATCTCCACTCAAGGGCCCCTTCCACTGCTTGCTCCCGGTGTTTGGCCATGCAGTCAGCACACACCGATGAACCGTCTCTTCTTCTGGCTCCTGCGAGTCGGCAGGCTGATGCCAGCAGATTCTTTACTTCACCACTGCATTCAGAGTTTTACTTGCAATGAGCACAAAAGTTCAAGTATTTATTTAGTTTATTTGTAAGGGATCGCACCACTGCTTTGGAACTGCTACCGTATTTGTAAGGGGCCGTGTCCAACACGAAGCATGAGCGTTAACATTTGATGTCGCAGAGTTAGCTTCATGCGAGCTGCAGGTCACAATGCGACAGGACAAACAGAACACACGAGTGTGTTAGACTAATTCAGAGCAACAACAGCTGTTGTTGGAGCTTTGAAACTCTCTGATCGAACGGAGACTGTGTCGTCTGGTTTTATTGAGCCTGTCACAGAGAAAACGAGGGACGTTAAACTTCTGTGAGGAGATGTTGAGGACTGAAGAGTTCTCCCAACCACAGAACACAGCGTCACGTAATGGAGGAAAGGAAGGCAAAGCCGTTTCGTATTTCATGCATAAAACACTAAATGCAACTGACTCTAACCCTTCCACAGTTTAAAGGGGTGATGTTTTCTACAGAGAGGATACTGAATCCGCTTTTTATCCACAACGTTTAAGGCGAGTTTGCACAAAGACCCTCCAACCTGCCTGAGAACCTTCCTGTTTCTCAGGTCCCTTCAGTGATCCAGAGACAGCTGTCTGTCCGTCCCCTGCAGACAGGAGCTGCTGGGACTCTCACTACAGTAATAAACACATGTAGACTGTCTGTCATCGTCCTGGCTCCCCGACAGGCCTGTATGGTGGTGAGAGCCGCCTTAAAATAGGAGGAGGGGGTTTAACCTGCAGGAGCTCGCTGTGGGCATTCATGTTGGGGGGTTGGAAACCTGTAGATGTAAAGGTTAAATAGATAAACCGGGTTAGACCTGAAAACAAACATGAGCAGGTCTGGAAAGGTAGTCTGAATTTTAATTAGTTCTCTATATATTAGATACACGCAGAATACAGTTTGTGACTGAGGAAGGAAAAGCTCCAGTTTTCTGTCAAGAGTTTGGCTGAAAATCTTCTCTTCCTTAAAGAGAATCTACAGTTTGATCTCTCGCTCTCTGAGTTCAGCCTGGTACAACAGTAAACAATAAGACAAAAGCTCTCTGTGCTCTGCAGGCTGACCAGACCCACAGCGCTGCCGTCCTCAGTCTGACAGCAACACCAGGACTCTGCAGGACCATGGACCCTAAGCGCCTCTCCTCGGGCTCTCAGCAGCAGGTTCGCCTCAGGAAAAAGGTAAAAGATGTTTGAGCAGCAGCGGGTTTACTGGTCCAGTGCTGAATGTAACTAAGAACGTGTAGTTGTTTAGACTGCAGGACGTGGGGCTCCACACTGTCGTACGGTTCCTTTTAACGTAAATGATTTGGAGGCTCTGTGAAAATCAGTCCAGGACTTTCTGGTTCTGGTCTGTTACAAACTGATGTTTTAAAATCAAGTCCAAAGACTTTACTGGTCCTTCAGGAGGCGAGTGGAGCCGGTCCGTCTGTGGGGGAAGACTATTCAGATCCCTTGGTTAGTAAGAGTACTAAGTAAAAATACTTCATTACAGCAGAACAAGTTACTTACAGTAGTATTGTCAGAAAAAAATACTCCAACGAAGCGGATATGTTCTGGGAAGATATTTATAACATCATGTCTGACTTTAAGAACGTTTAGATGCAGATAGAAGAAAGTACAACAACTAATGTTAAAACTCCAGAACAGGTCAACTGAAGGAGCCACGTGCTGATCTTTGGGTATTCAGACGTCTCGTTTTGTCAAGTGCTGAATAAAATAAGTACTACAAACAAGTACATAAAACTACAAGATAAAAACGTTGTTGGTTGTAAAACCTGTTCCCAGCAGCGGAAACAGCGCCACTCCGTGCTTAGACTTCACTCAGCGGTCACAGCGGGTACTACACCTGTAGCTCCGCCGGGAAAACGTTTTGTTGTTCAGCGCCATAGAAGCGCATGCGCAATGAGATGAATGGCCGCTGCACCTGACGGCCCACCAGGAAGTGTGGCGGACAAATCCTCGGCCTCTAATCCTCTGCTCGGTACAGTAACCGGAGGAGGCACCGACAGTAGCATGCTCAGCGGCCCGGACCGCGCAGTCTGACCGTCGGGACCGTCTCCGCCGCGGGCTCGGCCTCCGGGATCGCGCCGCTGCGCAGTGAGTGCATGCAGGCAGAGCGCGCGGGGCTGTCCGTCTCCCCCCCCCCGCCTGTCGGGCTGCAGACCCCCGCCGCTGCTGAGCTGAAGCTCCGTGAAGCACCGTGAAGCTCCGGGCACGTCCACCCTGACTGCAATGGGATGCTGCGGTAGCGCGGAGGTAAGAACGGCCCGGCCCGGCCCGGCTCGGCCCGGCGCGGCCCCGCCCTGCCCTCCCCCCGCCCCCCCCCCCCCCCGGGTGCCCTTCAGCACAGCACCGGTGCGTGTTTGTTTGTTCACCGTGAAAGGGAAACCGGTCCCGGGCAGCAGAGAGGGCCGAGCTGGGATTAGAGCCAGGTGCCGTAATCCAATTAGCTCCTCCCGAGGCCGGGCGGGTTACCGGGGCCCGGTAACGGGACCGCCAGCTCTCTGCAGCTCCCGGTGAACAGCCGCTCCGGTGCTCCGGTGTGGCTTTGTGCGATCTGATTAGTGATGAAAACCGGGCCGAGCCGAGCCTACAGGCCGGGGACGGGCTGAGTGTCTGAGGAGGAGCGGGCCCGGCCCGGTCCACGGGCCCGGCCCGGTCCGCGGGCTCTGCTCCCGGTGTGACCGTGTGTTTGTGTGTGTTTCAGAGGACAAAGAGAGAATGGAGACCGCTGGAGGACCGGAGCTGCACAGACCTGCCCTGGTTCCTGCTCTTCACCGTCTTCTGCGTCGGCATGGTAACCGCACCAGCCTCACTGTGGTGACATGTCTGAGTGATGTCAGCGTCTGGTCAGAATAAGGCTGAAACCCTTAACGATTAGTCGATCAGGAGAGAAGGAATCGATCATTAATGTTCTGTATCCTGTTCCTCTGCACCAAGTCAACTAGAAACAATGATCAAGACCCTAATCAGCTGATTAATCCATAATGAAAATAATGCACATTTAATCACCAGGAAGAGAAACTGACACCTTGCTGATTGGAAGATTAGTTTTACTGTCTGAAGGCTGATTGGCCGCCTGAGTCCAGGCAGAGACCAGTCAGCAAGATGCTGCGTTCAGGTTCACCGGGACGTTTCAGCTCAGCAACAGTTCACTGCGTGAGTGCTGACAGCCAACCACAGCCACTGTTACAGGGAAGAATGTCTGCTGGACCAACAGAGGTGTGGATTGGTGAAATGTCACAGCTGTGGTTGTGAAGTCACACGCTGACATCATAAAACGCTCCTATGAAACGATAAAGCTGCCATTTAATTAAACAGAGAGAGAAAATGGATATATTATCAAACTAAACAAGTTTGGAACTTATTTTCTGATCGTTTGTCAAAGAACAGTATTCCAGCTTTTGATTAAGTGAACTTGAGTCCCTTTACAGTTTCATATCCAGGTCAGTGCCACTGCAGCGCGTTGCCTCCTGGTTCAGGTGCGTCGCTCCTGAACCAGTTAAACCAATGAATGCAGTTCGGATTAAACAACTGTGAATACATATTTTGTCTAATGTCAGTTCACGTCGACGTTACTAGTTGGATTTCACTGTCACCATGCCGATGAGGGACTGATTTAAAGGACGTCTCTTGAGTCTGAAGAGCTGACAGAGACAGCGCCCCCCTGTGGGCGTCAGTGTGTTACAGTAACTGTTCCGTCACCACAGCGAGCTCATGTACAGCTGCGTGAGTTCTAAACACAGATGTCTGTGGGGATCGAGTTTCAGTCAGTATCTTAGGAAGCCTACCAGCTACATCTACAAACAGTCACAGCCCTTTCCCTGTTTGAGCCCCATGAAGGAGTCCTGCAGGAAGTCAGTGAAGAGCAGTCAGAGTCCAGCGGCGTCTCCAGTCTTGTTCCGTTTGCTGAGATGTAACCGAACGTCTGAGACACGAGAGAGAAGACGGATTCCTGCACAGACGCCGATTCCTAATTTAGTAAAAGGTGTTGAATATTCACGATAAATCAACTGCTATAAGTGGAAGAGCTCTGTTCAGGTTTATCTGCTCCCCTTGACGCTGGCGTCCGCCGCTTTCTGAAAGCATCATAATCAAAACAGGGATTTGAATCTGCTGAATCCCTGCTCCCGATGTTTTCACGTGTTGATATTTAAACTTTATGAATGAGCGCCGTCTGCGAGGAAGCGGCCGACGTCCCGCCTGACTCACTGCCTCCGGAAACGGTTTTCCTGATGAGTTCAAGGGCTCTACTTCCAACTCTCCTTCAACGCTGATGTTCACTCAGTAAATTAGGGCCCATTTAGAGGGAAAATAGACTATAAAGCAGGTGTGCTTTAGGGCGGGGCTACCGTCCGACTGACAGGTCGCCGTGGTAGCGAGCTGCCAGTCAGGTTAGAGGCGATGCGTATTCGCCGCACTGAACATTTAACCCGCCGTGAACTTGTGTTTGGGTGCTTTGACCCTTTCAGAGTGTTTTCACTTCATGAAAACCAAGCTATCATCAGCTGATGACTTAGCTCCACCCCTCTCCAGAGATGGTCACTTCTGGCTCCAAAAAAACCAAAATGGCGAAATGCACATCAGCGCGGCCAGAAGAAGTGCCGCCTTACGAGACAGGAGAATGCGTGATCATTTAGTCCAGATAACTGATTCATTGATTAATTGTTTCGCATTTAGCAGACGCTTTCATCCGAAGCGACTTCCATATGAGAACATTCACAGACCGACGGTGCAGCTTCGGGAGCATTTTGGGGTTCAGTACCTCGACGCATGGCTGGGGGATCGAACCGGCAACCTTCCGATTGGCAGGCGAGCGCTCTGCCACCGAGCCAGTTTCAGTTTATAATGACGAGTCTGGTCAGCGTTTTATAGACCCGTCTTTACTTACCTGCAGGCTGTCCGAGCGCCATGAAGGAATCCACTTTGACCCTTTAAACTGGAAAAAAAAAAAAGAAGAGGAAAATAATGTTTAGTTGTAGCACCTGAGCAAATCTTTACCTTCATAAATGACTAAATAATTGATTTTAGTTGATTAAGGTTCGATCATTTAAATAAATTGATGAACTGACGATTCCGTCGCAGATTGGGATAACACAAAAAAACAAGTTGATCGGATCATCATGAAAAATATCCTCTTGAGTGACTTAAAGGATACAGGCGTTGCCCTTCAGTCTGGTGTAAATTGTGTCCTGATGCAGTTGATGAAACTGAAAAACCGTAATTGTAAGCTACATTTGGGGGGGGGGGGGGTCACAAGACTGAGCAAGGTCAAATCAATTAAAATATTTAATCACGAGTTTTTAGCACATTTTGATGATTGGGAAAATATTGTGAATCGCAATTATTTTGGCCGAGATAGTCGGGACATTAAACGTTCACATCGTCCCGTCATAGAATGGACCAATGGTTAGCAGGTCGGGTTTGAATGATTCCTTCTGTATTTAGACCCGAGTTCACTGAGTGAAGACGTTCAGGTGCAAACAGTGAAGGAAGTTCTTTTATTAGTGATTGAATCACAAGTCAGTTACAAAAACAAGGCATGTGACCATTTTCCTCTCTGGGTTCCACACAAACACTATTTGGCTAAAGAACCCAATGTGAACAGCTGTATCCACGGTAACCTCCATGCTTTACCGTCTCCACAGCAACACACGGCCACTCGAGGTCGCTGTCAGGGGAAGTAAAGGTGTTTGTCTTAAGCTTTCACACGGGCGCGTTCAGCCCCTGAACATCTACTAAACCCGGGGCTGATGTGGACAGAGTGGTGACTGTAAACACGAGTCATTGAACCAGAAGGAGGCCAGTGGGCTTAGGCTAATCCTGGGTCAACAATGTGTGTGAGAACGGGCTCAGTTATTAGCCCACGTCTGTCCTCAGCATCCTTGCATTGTGAAAAGCCTTTTATACTGGTTAATATTAATTTTGGGGTAATGGCACTGATCCTAGATCAGCAACTATGGCCTCGAGTTTATTGTAGTGCAGGGGAGAACAGGGTAAAGGGAACACGTGGCCAGAAGACGACTCATTGTGATGTAATAATGTTTTAATTTCTGGTCTATCAGTTGCTGTCGTCCTTTAAACGCCGTTTTGTCCCGTTTTCTGCTGCTTGTGGATAGGAGTTAGCGCGTGCTTTAAACATAAAGTGTATTTATTGTCTGCTACAAGAGACAGATTGTGACTTTGTGTAGTTGTGTACATGGTGGGGCTGCGCTTTCTAAAGGTGAGCATCATATGTAAAGCTTAGGGCTGTCAAATGAACACAAATGACTTTGACCAGCTCTAGTTTTATTAACGCAGCACGCGTTCTGTCCGACCCGCGGGCCGGCCCGTAGTTGGAGGAATGGAGAGCAGCCGCAGACGTAAAGGACGTTTCCCCGCAGAGCTGCTCAGCTGTCGAACCCTGGTGCGTCTGTGTGCATCAACACCCACAGGGTCTGGTAGAGAACTGACCCCGGGTCAGTATGTTGGATGAAGGGGGCTTTTTGTTGCAGCTTGTAAAGGGGCTCTGAGGAGGCTGCGAGCTGGCTCTGCTCATATCCGAGGGGAATCAGTAACACCGTCACCACTTCTGGCTTTTATTGAACTACACGTTACAGTCGGCTAAAACCAGCGCGCAGGTTTCTGTTCTGAACGAGAGGCTCCAGAGTCCGAGTTTCTCACACTGGTCACGTGAGTCACAGTTCGATTGCAGCTGATCTCCGAGCAGCTCCTCCAGGTGGTCTTGGGATCGGTACCCTGGTGGCTCCCAGGTCCACATGACGAACTGTCCCCGGATCTAAACTAAACTGCCTTTATTTAGGGCGCTTTCACACCTGCCTAATTTAGTTCGGTTGAATCGTACCAGAGTCCGTTTGCTCAGCTGTGAAAGCAGCAGTCGCATCAAAAGTGGACCAAACAAGCATCCCGAGACCTCCTGAAGAGGTGGTTTCGGGACGCTTTCAAACAAACCCTTTAGCGGCACGTTTGTGGTGAGAATGTGATCCGACCCAACTGCAAAAAATACTGATCGTTTTTGGACTAAACCAGCTGCCGTAGTCATATTTTGGGAAGATGAGCATGTCAGAGTTGCCTCCGCTTGAAGTGACGAGCGACGCGTGCTCGCCGTCTGCATCAGAACGTTGTTTAAGCCGCATCCGCGCTTCATTCTAGAGACGTCTTGTCTGCATGTTGCGGTGGACCCAAACACTGGGACAGAACCAGCCCTCAGGCGTCTCTCCACAGTCCTGTTGTCTCCGTGCTGTTTGCTGGCTTTTCCTCTCCTGTTGGAATCTTCCTGCACCTAAACTCTGACCAATAGAAAAGCAGTTTAGGAAACACGCCACGGCCAATGAGGGACGTGGATGTTGTCACGTGACTGCATGTTGGCTCGTGTCAGCTGGTTCGGACCAAAGCGATCAGCGTGGCGTGAAGAGGAACCAAGAAAGCTGAAACATGCTGCACTGTGTAGCCGTTTGCCCTCGGTTCGGACGAACCGACCGCGAGGTGCGAAAGCAGCCTTACATTCTTAGAATGAGAGGAATCACTTCTTATTCTGAATGTTCAAGCTGCGGCTTCAGAGACATGAACAAGTTCTTGGAAAAACATCTCTGACCTTTGATACGTGTCTAGTGTTCAGGCTCTGATGGGTTCACTAATAAACTGACTTTTGCATAAAGCATGCACATCTGTCCATACCCATGTTGATTAGACTATTAAAAACCTGAAAAATATTAGTCTAAAGGTACATTTAGAACTGATAAAAATGTGCGATTAATCGCGAGTTAACTCATGACAATCATGCGATTAAATATTTTAATTGATTGACGGCCCAAGTAAAAAGGTGCATTTGCACTTGAATACCTTGCTCAGTCTTGTAAGTCTGTTAGCTTGTGACCCCCCCTAAATGCAGTTTAGTGCTTGTGTTTCAACCATTTTGCAGAATAACTCTGCTGACCCTCTGACTGTCCAGCCAGCGCCACCATGTTAATGTGTCGAACACCTTCGTGTGTGACCAGATGCCTGCAGAGCTGATGGCGTGTCATCAGCCTGCGCTGCGCTCGGTTTACAGCCAATTAGCTCATGTTAGCATGCTAACAGGCTAAATTAGGATGGGAACAGGATACACCTGTAGTGTAACAGGTGTCTGGCTTGTTAGAATGTAATCACGGTTATTAAGTCAGAGGCTGATTCACAAGTCCAGGAACGACTGAGGGCGGTGGTCAGTAAGTGACACAGAAACAGGAAGTATTGAGTGAGAGAACAAATAAACAAAATGTATTAAATAAAACCCAAAAATATTTACAACACTGCAGCAAACTGCAACCATTCAGGGGGAGAAAAAAAAAAAAAAGGAGAGAAATGCACGTTCAGAAAGCTAGACAATCAAGGCAGTTTGAGCCCCAACAAAACCAACAACGAGTCCTTGACTGTCCACGAGAGTCCCGTCTGAGTCACAGCTCAAGTCGGAGAAACGCGTAGATTATTCTGAGGTATGCATATATACGAGATGTAGGTTCATCAGGTCACACTGGCTCCCTGTTGTTGCTCTGACAGACCAGTTCCTGCTGTTCTGATGCTTCTTGTTACCTTGTGTTGTTAGAACTGCTGCCATTGTCTTCCTCACATGCGAGTCGCTCTGGATCAAAGCGTCTGCTGGATGACTACATGGAAATGAAAGGGAGGGCCAGGCTGCACTGGCCTCCTACCAGATCCAGGCTCCTGGCCTTGTTCCACCGGCTCCCCATCGCTGGAGCGGACAACTGGGCTCCTGGCCTGTGTGAAACCAACAGGACCAGTGATAAATCAAAGCAATATTCTTTGTCCACGTGTACACAATAATACAACAGTTACACCAGTATTCAACAGTGCAAACAAGACCTGACAACATGCTAACCTTTCCTTTAGCATATGGTAAAACTGCACCGGGGTGCCCCGTTTACATTAAACTCCACAAGTCATAGTGCTGACCATGTGGTAGCATTTAGCACTAGCACTCTAATGCTAATCAGCATCATCAAATCAATGTCAATCATACATCAACATGTCACCATCATATGAGCACTAGCTTAACATGCTAACATGTGCTACAAATCAGGTGACAGCAAGAACTATGGACTTACATTCAAGAACCTTCAAACTCAGCAGTTCTGCAGGAATAACGAGCCTACATGGGAACCAGGTCCCCGTCATGTGGGTCCGGTTCTAAAATTCGGAGTTTATTCACCTAATATGTGACTAAAAGCATCTGCGCTGCAGCTGCTGTCCCACAACTGAAGGGAAGGAAGTGGCAGCTTAAATATTCCCCCCAAACAGGTGATTGGATGAGGGGCATCATGTGTACCTGTCACGTGACATGGTGAATTCACTGGCACATGAAAATGTGGGAAAACCCAATGGATTTGAACCTGGGCTACATTAGCATCGTCATTCTGAGCATTTAGCTCCAAGCACGGCTGCTAGTAGGACTGCAGACTCCCAGTCGGGCTTGGGAGGACGTGTTGAATGCGTTCTGCTGCAGAACAACGAACTTACCTAGACTGAAACGATGAGTCAATTAATCGATTAGTCGATCGACAGAAAATTAATCAGCAACGATTTGATAATTCGTTATCAAAGTCTAATTTCTCTGGTGTCTGTTTTTCTGCGTTTTAGCTCTGTTAATTACGTTTCCATTTCCATGTAGTCATCTAGCAGACGCTTTTTTAGATGTGAGGAAGACAATGGAAGCAATTATATCTCTTTATGAAAAGAGATAGAAGGGAAGAAGAAGTCAGTGATGGTCAGTTAGGTGACCAGACGCTGTTGGTCTGCAGAGCGCAGGGACCTGGCACGAACACAGGTCTGTGTTAGTGAAGATATGATGGTGCAGAACCAGTGGGGGTCTTGTAGGCCAGGAGCATCGCTTTGACCCTGATGACAGCAGGGAGCCAGTGGGACCTGATGAAGAGAGGGGTCACGGCGCTCTCTGCGGCTCATTGAAGACCACTCTTGCCGCCGCGTTCTGGATCATCTGCAGAGGTTTGGTTGCGGAGGCAGGGAGTCCAGCCAGCAGCGCGCTGCTATAGTCCATAGACGATTGTCGCAGTCATCATCAATCACTAATGAACTTAATTGTTAGTTGCAGCCTTGGAACCCGACTGCCACAGTCATAGAATTAATGGGACTCCAAAAGTTTACAAGGTTAAATGAAGAGAAAACGCAGCTCACTGATGGGACGTTTACACACTGTGTGTAATCAGGTGTTCGGGTTCAGTATTTCTCTGAATGTGTCACTTCGCCTCTCAGAGAAGTTTGTGTAAGACGGAGCAAACTTCTTTCTTCCTCGGCCTGCTGTTGCTGACTGGATTTATTATCATCATAACTTAGTGCTTGGACAGGTTACCTGGTTAAATCAGTTTCCTCACTAACAGTCGCTGTGTTTCTGTCCTGCAGGGCGGCATCTGCGGCTTCACCATCGTCACCGGCGGCGCTGCTCGCCTTGTCTTCGGATATGACAGCTACGGAAACACCTGCGGTCAACGCAACGAGCAGATCGAAGGCGTCCGGCTCAGCGGCCTCGACCACACTGACAGGAAGTAAGTCTGATTGTAAATGAGGTCATCGGGGCTGTCCGCTGTACCGTGTGCTGCTATCGGTGCGTGTGGAGGGAGTGTTTCTTAGTATTATAGTGACATTTTTAATGAGGAACATGTACTTTTTAGTGTTTTAACTGTGGAAATAGTTTTGTATGGTAGTGACATATTTAGTGTGATGTGGTAGTTTTAGTGTGTAACATAGTGGTGTTTTTTAGGGTATAACAGATGTATATTCACTCCATAATGGTGGTGTCTTTAGCGTGTAACCATGGTGTTTCAAGTGTATTTGTGTTGTATTTGTGAGTTAGGGGCCAGCGTGGGTCTGTGTTAGTCCACTGTCTTGCTGTAGTTGTACTATATTGCTGGTATGTCACTGCAGTATTTAGTTGCTTATTAATGTAGTATATTGTTTTGTGAACTGGTCGTCAGCTGCTCTCAGTTCAGCCTGACTCTGTAGTATTGCTGTATTATTACTACATTACTGTAGTGTTGCTGTAGTACTACTACATTACTGTAGTGTTGCTGCAGTATTAATACATTACTGTAGTATTGCTGTCGTATTACTACATTACTGTAATATTACTGTATTATTACTACATTACTG
>CM022490.1:30379391-30426891 GCA_011952105.1 Coreoperca whiteheadi | reverse complement strand
TAGTGAGGAGGACGGATCCAGAAGGACGACCGAGCAGCTCCAAAACAAATAAACATATGTGGGTCCATAAACGTTTTCTTTATTCTGGCGCTGAGTTTTGCCTCCTGTCTGGTTTATTCCACACTGCACTGAGGAAGGAGGTTGTGTATTTATAATGGAATCAGCTGGATTCACAGGCTGCAAAGTGCCTGTAAAGGGAATTTAGTGTTGGTTTGGACGTCAGGGGCCGTATTACAGGAACCTGCAGGTCCTATGTTAACTGTGTGGTAACCACGGTAATTAGGGTTCGGACCCGATTTAGGAAAAAAGCCACTACAGATGAACAGTTCCTAAGTCAGTGTTTCTGTCCTACCTTAAGATATTAAGTGTTACGCAAGCGTCCCAAAATCTTCAATAAACACTGCTGACTTTAGGATAACCAGCTAACTAGTTCAGCCTGTACGGCTGCTCTTTTATTGCTTTTACCAAACCAACAAACTGTCAACGGGCGGCCCGATTCACTGAGAGCGTACGGCGGGTCCTGCCCATGTGTTGTGGTTAGATGACAAAACGCCCGTTAGTTACAGGCGACCCGGTGACAAGGGGCCGAACCGGCGACATGGGGCCGACACAGGGCCAACCTTGCAACAATTGCGACGTGGGGCCGACACGGGGCCAACCCGGCGATATGGGGACATTGGGGACACGGGGCCGATACGGCGACATTGGGGACATGGGGCTGACCCGGCGACATGGGGCCGACCCGGCGACATTGGGGACTTGGGGCCGACCTGGCGACATTGGGGACTTGGGGCCGACACGGCGACATTGGGGACACGGGGCCGACACGGCGACATTGGGGACACGGGGCCGACCCGGCGACATTGGGGACACGGGGCCGACCCGGCGACATTGGGGACACGGGGCCGACCCGGCGACATTGGGGACATGGGGCCGACCCGGCGACATGGGGCCAATCCGGCGACATTGGGGACTTGGGGCCGACCCGGCGACATTGGGGACTTGGGGCCGACCCGGCGACATGGGGCCGCATGTCAACTAACAAATGTGCTTCGTGTTTTTGCAAAAGGAGATTTTCAAAGCGAAGTGGCTGACAGCAAGAACGTCTCAGGCCGCTGTGTCACACAATTTAACGGCGGTGCAATTAGCAATTTGGCTGCGCATTACATAGTTTCCAAGGGGAGCTATCATGGTGGCTTTCTACCGCGAATGTCAGACAGCCAGTTATGCGGCTATAACTAGGCTAACCATACGCCTGTATATCCTATGAAATTAAACTAATATAGGTTATTATTATAAGTGGTTGTTATCGGTTTAACGTACCTGATGTCTCAAAGTGGCGCTTCCCGAGATAATAATCTCCGCGGCCTCTGAACATATGCGACACACGGGGAAGATGTAAGAGTCCGTCCTTTCTGGATTAAAAGCTCTGTTTCTGCTGGCTGCTGTTGCCATGTGACACGATGTCTCGTCTCTCCCTGTTTTATCGCTATCCCCCCTTCTATTGGCCATATGTAACCTAGCAGGAGTATCCCAATACAAGTGCAGGTCCTAACTCCCCTGCCGAGGAGCCCACTGTAAACGGGTTTCTGCTGGGGTCAGTGAAGGCGTCTTCTTCTGCTCTTTGGACATACCATACTTTGGATACCTTCCTCTTCGTATCACTTGTCAGTACTAATGTTCTTTTTGATAAAGCGGAGATTGTTTCCACTCTTTTTACCTCCGGGTTAGCGTTGATGTAAATGTTCCCGTTTGGTTTCTCGGCAGATGTTGGCCACACCTCTAACTCGGAGGTTTGCTGCCCCTCGTTGCTTTTGCTCCATTTTTCAACGTATATTTCAATAGGCTTCTATCAATAAAAAAACAATGGTTAGCACGCTGTTTAGCTCGCCGAGATGATAAAAGTAGCGTCGGTTGCTAGGTAACTGACATAAAAGTCGATAAACGAGGTTAGTTAGGATTTGCTTCTGTAAAGGTCTGCGGAACATACGGCCCCTGGGGCTCCACTACTGTGTATGTTGACACTTACTGCAATTTATCGTGTAGCCTAAAGGGGTTCTTTAATTTAACAGCAGTATCATATATCACCTGATCAGCTGCACGGCTCGTGGTTGACGTTAGAGACGGTGACAGACGAGCGCACAGCGTAAAACATGAAATCAAATACTGTGGAGCAGATCTTTGAGTTTACAATGGCGACTGCACTGGAATAAAAGACTTTAAGAGAGGGAGGCAGAGTGAGTCAGTACCAGCTGGATCTGTCTGTTACTGTACAATGACTCTGCTGTGTGACATCATCACTGAGACTAAAGTGTTGGTGACATGTGAACAAACACGCATGTAAACAACATCGTCCACATATCGTACGTGCGTGGTCGCTAACGGGATTATCGCGACGGGCCTGTTGCATTGGATTCTACTGACTGATTGTTTTCCAGTTATTAGTCAGACCCCACAGGTTTCCAGGGAAACAGAGATAGCGCGTTTGTTACCGTGAGAGCGAGTTGCCCCACAACATGAATACATGTGTTTTGTTGGTTAGCATCTGCGTCTGAGCGCGGCGCTGTCGTGCCAGTAATGACCGTAACGCGCTCCCTCTCCTGTAATGACAGTGCAGATGGAACAGGTGACCTCATTAACATACTGTGTGTGTGTGTGACGGGAACAGTGTGTGTCCCTGCACATGGTTGTTGCTGGAGGAGAAGAAGAGTGAGGAGACCCTTTGTTTAGTTTCCTCCCACGTCTCCGTGCTGACATTCTGCTCAGTCTTTGCTTCAGACGCTGTAAACCGCCTCCTCGTGTCAGCAGGTGCTGTTACATAACGCCGTGTCTTACACAGCCACGGCAGAATTACATCTAACCTAGTTGTCTAATTTTTCTTTTTATTTAAATGTCCCAAACATACATCTGGCCGCCTCACATAAACAAAAGAAAGCCACATGATCTTAGGACTCCCAGGGTAACAGGCTTTCACATCACAGATATTAGATACGTGTCTTCTCTCTTGTCGTCCGAGTAAACAAAGCAGCAACGTTGGTCCAAAACGTTGAATAAAGTTTAATAGGAACCCATGCCTTTAATATTTCGTCCTCAGATGTGTCTAATTTTAATGATTCTGTCTTATGGTCTAGAAGTTGTTTTCCCTTTTAGCGTGTCCATAAAACAGGTTGGTTTTAATAAGTGTTGTTTTCTGATTTATAGAAAGAAGAAGTGTGTTATTAGTCTTGTTTTTCCTTATTAGGACATTCAGCTCTCCTCTTTCAGATTACGGTTGTGGCTTGTTTGTGCCGCAAAGTGCTTACTCGGCTTATTTTCCATAAGATAAGATGCTTTGTTTGGGTAGTGGCCCATTTCAAATGTAGTCACTTGTAATCTTGTTTAAGTTCTGACAGTTTTCCCTCCAACTCTCAACCCTCGACCGCACGCATTATAAAATATTTTCCTTTCCTTGGCTTATTAACTTTAAGTGCTGTAAAAATCTAAAATGTGTATGTTGCCATACGGCAACTAGGGATGCAACGATTATAGATTTTGTTGGTACGATTATAGTCAGGAATAATCACGGTTTCACGATTATCATTCATGCATTTTACAAAACTACTTCTGTATAAAACCACATGAACACTCGTTAGATTTTAAACTGTTATTTATTGCTGCCTTTTGAAATAGAAAGAACACAGTAGCCCAAAATAATCAAAATCTCCATTCCTTGTGGACCTGGGGTAGAGAACTTGGAAATGAAGGTAAAAAATATCTTGCTGGCTTTTGAAACAGAAGTAAAACAGAACAGTGAAAATAAATAAAAATAAACACATCTCTAAAACTAAAACGTAACTTTATCCTTGTTAATTGTTACTGAGGGGAATAAACTGACCTGTCATTAATATGAATTAATTTGAATAATCCATCTCATTTGACATGTGGCTGGAGAGAAGCATGTCTATTATACTGGTTTGTCTGTTTGAAGTTTTAGTAAAACTGATGGAAACAAATTGAGAACATGTCATGTTATAAGCTAGGGGGCGCTATGACACGTCTTCTGAAAGAGTGCCGACTCTCCGGATCGAAACAGACGCAGAAGCAGAAGCAAACGATCTCATATGGAGGCAGATGCATAGTAACTTAACGCCGTCACCAACATTAAACAGCA
Source organism: Coreoperca whiteheadi (assembly GCA_011952105.1). Lineage (NCBI taxonomy): Eukaryota > Metazoa > Chordata > Actinopteri > Centrarchiformes > Sinipercidae > Coreoperca > Coreoperca whiteheadi. The sequence goes on along the minus strand of CM022490.1, from coordinate 30,422,741 downwards.
TCTGAATCAAAGCGTCCAGATGTCACGGAATAAACTGCGAGGACGAGCTGCAGGACTGTGAAGCTCTGAGGTGCTGATGGACTCCATCTGTGTTTGATCGTCGCTCTGAATCTGACCTGTACGGAGTCTTTGACAAAAACAGGATTTTCTCAGCTTCCAGCTCAAAACGTTGCTTTTTTAATGAAACGTGGCCACACTCAAGTGTAGATTAAAGAGGACTGCATTAAGCTGGAATAAAACGGATTGTTCGGTTTCAAAGCAGAGACTCCGTTCTTTCCTTCTCTGTATTACATGTTCAGATATCCATACAATACTCTACGCAGTAACCTGCTGCGTAGTTTAACTCAGCTGTTGTGTATTACTGTTCAGGAGTGTGCAGAGCTGGGTGACGATCCCGCAGGTGCTGCATCACATGTGATGTGTTCGCTCCTTTAGCAGGAACTATTTTACGGCAGGCTTTGCACTCAGGTGATCGTCACCTTCAGTGACACCCTGGACATTCTCGGTGTAACGTTACCCATAATGCTCCCACACTGCTGACTCCAGGCGTTTCTTTGGCGGAATGAAGCGTCGCTGTTCGGTCCCTCTGCCGTCGTTAATCCAGTAAAGTAGCAGCCTCCGCGTCTCCGATCACCACGTCACTTAAAGTGGCGCCGCCGCTGGTGGAACCTTGTTTTCATTCCGTGCAACAGACACATGCGCTGTAGCGGAACCTTTGCGATTAATTAACCGTGACGTTTTTAAGTGCGGTTAATCGCTGCATCCCTAACGGCAACAACATACAATAGTGGAAATAACTTAGAACAGGTGCAGGTTTACTTCTAGTTAACGTTTTCCTCAGGACTGTGATTGTGTTTAGCTATTAGAAGCTTTAACACAGAACTCATAAACTACACCTTTTACATACTACTCATTCCATTTTTTTTGCTGAATAAAGCTTTATATTCTTTGAATTTCACTACATTGTTTATGAATATTTCAGGAAGAGCCAGTTCTGCCCTTCTCTTCCTTTCCCTGATGCCATGTCACCTGTATTCATATCTAACCTGAAGAAAAAGTTCCATTTAAATTTGGTTTTATCCAGGACACAAATGCCATGGCAGTCTTTAACTGATCCACACGAATCACCTACAGATTAACTAGCTGAACTATTGCAGTCATGTCTTTCCACTATTACATTTGATCAATTTACCAAAAACTAATTTCATGAAAACCTTTTTGAGTGGTGAATATGTCCTCATAACATACCTGAGGCGATGTTTCAGATTGTTTTGTGTAGTGGAAATGGGCTGGTCCTTGTTTGTTCAGCAACTAGCGACAAGAGCCGGCAGTCTGTCAGAAGCCCTAACCCCCCGAACCCCCTACCCTAACCCCCCTAAGGGCTCCTCTTTCCAACAAAAAAAATGAGAATGTTTTCTTAAAGAGACGGTGGCAAGGAACTTAACGCAGAGCACGTTGCCACCACCGATACCACAACACATTCTGGCTTCGGTATTGGACCAAGCAGCCAGTAAAACGGCGACTTGTCTCATATGCCAGGCTGCAATTTCGAAGCACAGTATTAGAAACTTTAACACGCGCAACTTCTGGACTTTAAGTCGTAAAGAGATTATTTAATTTTCTTATATATATATATATATATATATATATATATATACATACACACACACTCCTATATTTATTTGTTGCACTGTCTTTTATACAGTTATATTGTTGTTAGGGGTTTGACGAGGAAGGAGGACCCAAATGCAGATAATGCTTTGGAGAGTGGTATCTTTATTGCCGCTGCCAGTGAGTACACAGGCGAACTTGGAAAAGCAGCCAGGAACACAGGAAAACCGAGGAATGCAACAAAAAAATCCACAATGCGAAGAAGTATCACCGCCGAGATGAACGTAGGGAAGAAAACCACCGGAGGGAAAACACATGGGAAGGCACATACATGGGAAAGGCAAGCACAATGATCCAACACTAGGACAGGGAAACACACAAACTAAATACACTCAGGGGAGGTGAAGACAACGAGGCACAGGTGCAGGACAAACACAATCAGGGAAATCAGGGACAGGACGTCAGATCAGACCAGGACAGAGGGAAAACAGACACCTATCAAAATAAAACAGGAAATGACCAGACTGAAATGCAACAACATGAACTGAATGGACAAATGCAAAATAAGGCCAGAATAAACACAAGACGCTAGGGGAACAAGGCAACCTAGGAAACATCAGAATAAAACAAAACACACACCCCATCAGACCCACAACATGACAATTGTAGAACTAAAATACCCTTTTCAGTTTGCAGTGTTCTGAAGTTCCTTTTCTTGAAGTTCTTTTTAAGAAAAATACTGTTAAATGTATGTCAGATAATAAAAATGCTGTAATAAATACAGTAGTACACTGTATGTATTTATTCATGTTTTATTAGGGGAATTCTAGCAATTCATACAGGGCTAGTAGTATACACAGCTGTATGTACAGATGCACACCCAGGTATCGGCTCAGTACTCGATATCGGCCGATACTCTGAGCCCAGGTATGGGAATCGGGAAAAAGGAAAAAGGGTATCGGAACATCTCTACATATGGCCGCACCATGCGGTAGAGCGCTAAAGATATTTTATGGGACTTTTCTAAGGGCGCCGTACTTCCTTCTTTTACTTTTTTGAAATTCCATAAAATCATGTTTGGATGCTATTATTTCAGTTCATTATAGTACACGGTTGTTTAATCAAGCGACCACAAACTAACCAGCGCAGTTCTTCCTCCATCTTTGTAATCTTTATTTCCACTAATTCACTGGAACAACACCTCTGCTTGTGCCCACCACTCTGTGAAAAACACACGATACGGATTGTATTTACTGATTAACTCCAAACGCCTCCACTGCCACGCTGTTAAGTTACTGTCAGCGAAACTGAACACTTCCTGCAGGCTTTTCACATTAAAAAGGGAGCAACTATGCTTTTATGTTAATACTTTTTTCATTCACCGACTTATCTGAGTTGATTCTACTTTGCTGGGGTTATTTTTTAAATATCTCTGTTGAAATCCTGTCAGTCAAACTCAACAGTTCTTGCAGACTTTTCACAATAAAAGCCCACCAGGACAAGGAGGGATTATGCCCTTAGTTGAAACAAGTCAGTGAATAAAAACAGTATTTGTGATAAAGAATAATTATATTTTCCTTTAATAATCATAATGACTGGTAGGCTTTTAATGTGAAGCATCAGCAGGAAGACTTTCATTGACAGTATCTCAACAACCATTGAACAACAACAAGGAAGGACAGCCAAAATAAAACAGTGTTGTTGTTAAACTGTGGTGACTTCCCAGAGTGACCAACAGTCCCAAACACATCTGATTTACTATCAAATATGATACCAACAGCAGCAAATCCTCATCTTTGAGAAGCAGAAACCTGCAAATATATTGTTGCTTAAAAAAAAGATTGATTAAAGTCAAAATAATTGTCGATTCATTTTGTCTGCATCAACTTATCGTTGCAGCTCTACATAGGTCAAACAAATATATCAGAACGACATATAAAAAGACAATAAAATAGGACAATAAATTCATTTAAAAAGAGTAAAATACCAACAGGCCATGCTGGTGATTATTCAAGATTATTTTCAGTATAATTAAACGTGTCACGTGACTCGTACAGAGATGCTGCATGTTGTTCCTTCATTGTTGCTTTTTATATATCTTTTTCACCTACTTGCATGAACATAATAGTTCTATGTTTATTTGTTCTGTGTGTAACATTTAGAGAAACCAGAGTCACACTCCTTGTGTGTGTTCACACTAGTTAAGTAAAGCTGATTGGGATTCTGATTTGATGCTTTTAACGTAAAATAGCTTTAAACTGTGACGGCTGAGCGCTCTGAGGGAGGATTAATGGAACACCTGTTGGGCTCCAGTCACCTGACTGCAGAAGAAGACCTCAGCTGTGTGACTTGTGTGACCTTTAGTGACCTCCTGGGCTTTCTGTCTCCTGCAGGTTTGTCTTCTTCCTGGATCCCTGCAACATCGACATCGTTCAGAGGAAAATAAAATCCATGGCGCTGTGTGTGTCTCTGTGTCCCACCGAGGAGCTGACCACCTACCAGGACCTGAAGAGGTTCGCCATGCTCAACGGTGAGGTCATCACGCTGTCGCACCACTCACAAAACACCTGAACAGGTGTCTTTACATCGGGTCGGTCGCTTTGGAAAATGAATGTCTGCACCTCTGGTTGGGTTAGGTTTTCCACGGCTCTGTTTCAGATCAGGTCCTGCTCGTAGGTATTAATCCCGTCACTAATTATCAGGCCAAAGATCTTGGATATAGATTTAACATCAAGGCAGCGCTTCCACTTCCTCTGTTAGAGGTCGTTCACATCGAAGCAAGATGCTCAGCGTGCGACTGGACTTGTGTTGCTCGTCATGAAGCTCCGAGTAACGGACTGCCTTCCTGCTGAGCATCAATAACTGATGATGCCATTTATTAGTTTATTAAAACAGAGAATCGGCTCAGGAAGGTTATTGTGATGTTATGACGTGCTGCTTTTTCAAACACTGAGGCTGCTTTCACACCAGCCTCATGTGGTCCTGTTGAGTCCTGCTAGAGTCCGTTTCCCCTTCGGTGCGGTCCGTTTACTCAGCTGTGACAGCAGCAGTCGCACCTACGGTAGCAGCTGGTACTGAGACCTCCTACCAGCTGCCGTAGTCAGCTGCGCTCGCCGTCTGCATGTTGTGGTGGACACAAACACTGAGACAGATTCAGGGACAGAACCAGCCGCCAGGCGTCTCTCCACAGTCCTGTTGTCTCCGTGTTGTCTGCTGGCTTTTCCTCTTCTGTTGAAATTTTCCGGCACGTAAATTCTGACCAATCGAAGAGCAGTTGAGGAAATACTGCACAGCCAATGAGCGACGTGGATGTTGTCATGTGACTGCATTTTGGCTCATGTCAGCTGGTTCGGACCAAAGCGATCAGTGTGGCGTGAAGAGGAACCAAGAAAGCTGAAACATGCTGCACTGTGTAGCCGTCTGGGTTGGACTGAATGAACCGAACTACAGGTGTGAACGCAGCCTGCGCACGTCTCCTGCTGCTGAACACAGCTGTCATTTTGCAGTGTTTAGCGTCACTTTCCCGCAGGATGTCCTCCCTCTCACCTCCACCTTTTCTTTGTCCTCTGCTGTTCACCTTTAGCTCTGGTCTGTGAGGCCACAGGGAACCTTCCCGGTTCTCCCAGCAGAACAGAACAGGTCCGGGTTCGTCTTCCTAGTAGATCAGTTGCCCGGACGCTCGCCATCACGTCCCGGTGATGATTTAATGTCTGCAGGCGTGTGACCTGACACAGCATCATTGTACAGTGCTGTCCGCACGCACAGTACAGTAACAAAGGCCGCATTAAGGCCTGTATCATCGGTGCCACTCGGCTCCGTTTGTCCTCCGTCATGGTTGCTGTGACTCAGTGTCTTGAAAACGTGACAGCAGACATTTCATCAGGTGACATCACAGCTCCTCTGGCAGCCATGTTGTTCATGAAAGGAGCCACTGTCTCAGAAATACACAGAGGAACCAGTTCACCAGCCTGATGCTGTCTGATAGTCTCAGAGGTCTGTGCTGCTCTGGGGGAGCTGTTTCTCTTATTTTGTCCACCCCTGTGCACTTGTAGCAGTCAGGCTGGCTGAGCGTACCTGTACCTGCTCACCTGGTCGCTTACAGCAACAACCTGAGAGGTTATGTGGACACTTTACCCAGGAACAGTGAAATGAAGCTACTGCAGCAGCTGGTTAGCCTAGCTTAGCATAAAGACTGGAAACAGGGGGAAACCGCTAGCCTGGCTCAGTCCAGCTCCTGTCCCTGACGAACGTCTTGTATCTGGGTAGTTTCTTCACTGGCAGCTGCGACCTTTCTATATTGAGTTTAGCTCATATGGATGCAGTCCGACGCTCTGCAGCTAACAACAGGTGTAAAGGGGGTCTGAGCGTCGCGTTACCCAAAGATCCGACGTCTCGGTTTACTCTCACACGGACACGTCATCACCTGCCTGTCACCACTGGTCACATCAGTGACGTCTGTGTTCGGGGCGTGTTGTTCACCTGTCGGGGGCCCAGCTGGATATTTGCTGATCAGCGGACACGTTCAGCACGTATCGATGTTCAGTCACCGTGTTTCAGCAGCCGAAGCGCCGCATGACCTTGGCACTGGCGATGACGAGGATGACCTCGTCATGTGTCTCGCTCTGTTTTTCTGTTTCAGGTTCGGAGCTGTGTTCCTACGACTTGGCGGGCCATAAATATCCCGGTCTACCTGAGAGGTTCTCCAAGTGTCCCAAACTTCCTGTTCCCCCCAGGTACGCCCAGCTTCCCCTCCAACACCTCTGTGCGACTGTCCTCCTTGTCTCTGACCTCTGACCTCTCTGACCCGTGTCTCCTCAGCAAGCCGCTGCCGGTGTTTAACCGCTGCACCCCGCTGGACGTTTCCTGCTATGCGAAGTTTGCGGAGGCCGTGGTGACGTTCGTTAGTGATAACAGCGTTCTGCACCGACTGATCGCCGGTGTCGCCACCAGTAAAGAGATCATCATCGGACTGTGCGTTCTCGCTCTGGGTGAGAACCAGTGACATCATCACTGACCTCACATCATCCACTTGTTCAGCATTTAAAGGGATATTACACCCAACTTCTCCATCCTTCATGTAAAGCATGAAGTCGGCTTCCAGTTGTTGTGAACCTCTTTGGGAAGATTCTTCGGTTTCAGGATGTTTGGAGGGTTTTGTTTGTCCAGTAATCCTTAAATGGATCCATATTTATGTGCTGATGTTTTTAAAAGATTTCGAACATAAAGAACTGGATCGGAGCGGCCGTGCTGCTGTGCCTTTAGCCCCGAGCTGGTTCTTGCAGGAAACGAGGCACCTGTCATTTAACGGTGTTGTGATATGAACATGAACATGAACAAAGCTTCTCTCGTCACGCGCTTTTCTGTAGATTTACTTTTCTATGATGTTGTGTTCTAAGTAGAATATCTCAGTGTATTCAGGCTGATATTTCACCTCTGACCTCCTCCTCCTGTCTGCCAGTCCTCTCTATGATCCTCATGGTGATCATTCGCTACATCTCAGCCGTCCTCGTCTGGATCCTCACCTCGCTGGTCGTCCTCGGATCCCTCGGTGAGGTCACTTCCTGTTTATTCTGCCAAAATGTGTCTCGTTCAAACGTCAGTAAAACAAACCTCTGATCTTGTGTCTGCTCCAGCGGGGACCAGCGTCCTCTGGTGGCTCTACATCGACCACCGGCTGTACGGAAACGACACGGCCACCAAAGTGACGAAGGAGGTGAAGGAGGAGGTCAGCAGAGATGGCGGACAGGCGCTGCTCGTCTACGCCGTCGCTGCCACCGTCTTCACCGTACGAACATCTGCTGTTACAGGCGTGGGGGGGGCATTTGTCCTGATTTACTGAAAGATCACAGCTGAAAACTGGGTTTAGGATCAGATGAGACTTTATTGATCCTCAGGGGTCGTTCAGGTGTACTAACACTGTATTACTGTAGAAACATAATGTAGTACATTATGTAATAAAACAATATAACTTAATATAATACAATATAATATTATAAAATACTTTGTGTGCAGTAAGTGTCACTTTTATTTAAATGTGGGAGAAAATAAAACAGTGAATTCAAACTTTAGTCCTTATTCACAAAGCGAGCGTTTGAAGTGGTTTGCCTTGTTGTCCAGCAGAGGGCGCTCTGAACATTCACTCTAAGCCTGATCAGTAAACTCAGCTAATCAATACAAATGGAGGAGGACACTAGTGAGCAAAGCTGATCAGATAATCACTGCTTGTGACTTTACACTGACCGTGATGCGTTCAAGTGAAATCAGACGAGTGACATGTTAGTCTGAATGTGTTCAGAGGCCTGATGTCACGTCCTGCTTGTAGCTTTAACAACAGCTTCTCTGCCGTCTCAGATCATCCTGCTGCTGCTGATGCTGTTCATGAGGAAACGGGTCGCTCTGACCATCGCTCTGTTCCACGTGGCAGGGAAGGTCTTCCTCCACCTGCCCCTGCTCACCCTGCAGCCCTTCGTCACATTCCTCGCCCTGCTGCTCTTCTGGATCTACTGGATCCTGGTCCTGCTCTTCCTGGGAACCACAGGTCAGTCCTTCCTGTCGCCGTCCTGGTTTTTTTTTTTATTGGAAACAGCAGGTTTGTTGTTCCCTAATCAGCTGATTATTGCACACCTTTTGACCTGAAATTCAACCGTTTCAATCATTTCTCGACGTGAAGAAGTAAAACCGTCCGGTGATACAAGACAAAGATCTGCAGCGACGAACAGAATCAAATATGTTTCGTCCTTTTTATTTGATCACAACTTTGTTTGATTTATCCTGTGAGTTGATGTTCGATTAGAAACAGAGTGAAGGCAGATTCTTAAATCGCAGAACTTCAAAGAAAAGAGTTCAGCTTCAGTCTGAGAGCGACGGAGCAGGTTGAACGTCTGACTGCAGCGTCTCTTCCCTCTGAACGTCCTGCAGGCAGCTGATTCAGGACTAGAGTTGTTCCGATATGGGAAACATCACCGATACCACAACACGCTCTGGCATCGGTATCGGCGAGTACTTGAACCCGTGTACCGATCCGATACCATTTTCTTAGACAAGACCTAGTTATTATGCCCGCTACGTTCGCTTAACGCTGCCGAACCTACAAGCAACTGTTTCCATTATCGATTAATCTACGATCATTTTGTTCGATTAACCATTTGGTCCATAAGACAGCAGAAACTGAGGTGTCAGACTCAGAAGCACCAGGTGACGTCACGCCATTTACATTTAGTCATTTAGCAGATGCTTTTATCCAAAGCGACTTACACACTCACAGACCCAAGGCGCAGCTTCAGGAGTAATTCAGGGTTCAGTATCTTGCTGAAGGACGCTTTGACACACGGCTGTGGGAAGCCGGGATCGAACCGCCGACCTAGCCGCCTGCTAACGTTAGTACGAGAAAAGCAGCGGCTTGAGAAGCTGGAACCATCAAATGTTTTATGGCTTATAAAAAGAGTTTGATTAATTGTCTTTCAATAAAGGAATTGAATGATAGATTAATCTCTACTGCGTCAACGAGCAGAGTTTAGTTTTCCACCACGAACAGCTGATTCAGAAAACAGGCTTTCGCTCACAGCTAACGTTAACTCACTGACATTCGACTTCCTGTTTACATCCCCCAAAGCATTATGGGAACTGTAGTTCCAACAGCAAAAATATGACCTGGGGGGGTCTGTGTGGTTCTGCAGGGAACCCGGTCCAGAACGAGGAGACGGGTCTGACAGAGTTCAGACTGACAGGCCCTCTGCAGTACCTGACCTGGTACCACGCTGTGGGTCTGGTCTGGATCACGGAGTTCATCCTGGCCTGCCAGCAGATGACTGTGGCCGGAGCCGTGGTCACTTACTACTTCACCAGGTGAGTCCACACCTGTGCACACCTGGTGGATGTTGTTGCTACGCTAAGCTAGCTGGCTGATTACTCTGCATGAACCAGATCAATGAGAACTTTGTGTTTCAGGGACAAGAACCGGCTCCCGGTGACCCCGATCCTGTCTTCAGTCCTGAGGCTGGTCAGGTATCACCTGGGCACCGTCGCTAAGGGATCCTTCATCATCACGCTGGTCAAGATCCCCCGACTCATCCTCATGTACATCCACAACCAGCTCAAAGGAAAGGTACAAAGCAACTCTATCAGCACCAGAGCAGCTTCACGCAGGTTCCCGGCGGGTTTCCTTCAGCAGGATCTGATGCTGTGCTTTGATTATTGATCATATTTCATCTGATGATGTCATCGTGTGTCTCAGGAGAACGCGTGCGCTCGCTGTCTGCTGAAGACTTGTATCTGCTGCCTGTGGTGTTTGGAGAAGTGCCTCAACTATCTCAATCAGGTAACAAACAAACCGCTTCTCTTCTTCTTCTTGTATTTGTCGTGACCATCTCACCTGTGTTTTTCATTTCCCAGAATGCATATGCAGCCACAGCCATCAACAGCACCAGTTTCTGCACGTCTGCACGCGACGCCTTCGTGATCCTGGTGGAGAACGCTCTGCGCGTCGCGACAATCAACGCCGTCGGAGACTTCGTGCTCTTCCTGGGGAAGGTGAGACAGCAGCCGAACCGGTTCTGACTGGTGTTTCCTTCCAGGTCTGAACTGGTTCTGACCCCAGTGACCACGTAGAGAACCAGACTGACAAGTCCTGTTAGCGCCCCCTACAGGCTGCAGAGTTCATTACAAACATCTGTTTGTCCTTATGGTGGCGCTAGAGGACAGGTCATTGCGTCATTTAAATCTAAAGATCACCAACCCGTCGCGCGGTCGATCTGCTTCCCTGGAGCTGCGCCTGTTCACTTACTGATCTTCCAGAGCCATCACTTCCTGCTGCTCTGGTTTCACATTAAAAGCATTCTATAATTAAATCGGATTCAGGCTTTTATTGTAAAAGGTTTCTTACGCTGGCTTTGGCAGGTGACTTTGTTAACTCAATAAATCCATTTTATATATTTATGGTATCTTGGCTCGTACAGTGTTTAGACGCGAGATGTGACGGCTGACCTAACAGAGGTTTGATCTGATGCTGGGATGTCTCACTCTGACTGAATGTTTTCACCGTTTATTGCTAGTAATTTTCTGTTTCCTAACCCCTTAAACTTTAAAGTCTGACTTTTGTATGAAGACTTTTATTAAACTCAAAATGTAAAAATGAACCATGAAACCTGAGGACGAAGTCTGTCTCCCACACGGACACATTCAGACCTCTCACCTGTTTCCTCAGATTCTGATCGTGACGTCGACGGCGTTCGCCGGCGTCCTCCTCCTGAACTACCAGCGGGATTACGCCGAGTGGCTGCTGCCTCTGATCATCGTGTGTCTCTTCTCGTTCCTGGTGGCTCACTGCTTCCTGTCCATCTTTGAGATCGTGGTGGACGTCCTCTTCCTCTGCTTCGCCATCGACACCAAGTACAACGACGGCACCCCGGGGAAGGAGTTCTTCATGGACAAAGCTCTGATGGTGAGACGGCGGCACGCTGAACTAAACTGATTGAAGCTTCAGGAAGCTGTAGGGACCAGGACCAGGTCTAACTCCGGCAGCTTCCATCTCTTCTTAAATGCAGTTTTAATCCGTCTGCTTCTTCGTAACTCGTCTTCATCGACCAATAATATGTCGGATCACAGCTGACTCACTTCAACATATTCAGTACAATAATATATGCAGAGTAGATCGTTTCTTGTGCGATGTGACAGAACCAGCGAGAGCGCGATGTTCTTAATGTTTCATTATTTTTATTATCTGAATAACTAACTAGCAACTCATTAGGCAAATATTAATCATAGTTTAATAAAGTCTGTTTCTGTAGCACTCCGCAACTCCAAGAACTAAATGAAACCGTTAAAACGGATATTTGCAGGAAGGAGCTGGCGGTCGCATGACATCACACATCCTGAGGTCATGTGACCGTGCGGCCTGGACTTCACCTTCTGAAGTCTTCGTTGTTAAAATGCGGGTCGTATCATCATGTTCTTTAACACCTTCGTAAGTCTTAATGTCGTCAGATCCTGGCATTAATGACGATGTGACGTCATGACGACAGCAGCAGTGCGGCTGACGGTGACAGTCACGTTGACTTCAGTCGACATTTAAAATGTAAACAGCTGCGGCTTAAACGCCACCTTTATACTCCACCTCTCTGTCTCCCCCGCCTTTCTCTTTGTTTAATGTGGACATGTTTATTTCCCCGCCCCTCCCCCTGTGGCCCCGCCCCTGCAGGAGTTCGTGGAAAGCAGCCGGCGATTGGAGCGGGCCGTGGAGCGTGGGCGGAGCCGGGTAAAGGAGGCGGTGTCAGAGGGGGCGGAGATGAAGCCCATGGTGAGTGACAGTGGCACTGGAGGGGGCGTGGCCCGGCAGAAGAGCTCGTCGGAGGCAGCAGGGCCAGAGGAGGGCGGGGGGGAGTGGGATGAGCTTCAGGAGTTCCAGGTGTATTACCTGCTGGTGGGGGTGCTGGTGGACTGGGTGCTGACGGAGCAGAGCGGCCTCGCCCTCTGTCTCAGCGAGGACGTCGTCCTCTTCTTCTGCATCTACCTGCCCACCTCCACCCTCTTCCTGTTCGTCAGCCTGCTGCACACGCCAAGCCCCGCCCCCTCCACCACCAAATCAGCCGCCGTGACCGCCGCGTGCTAACAGACGCATGCTAACAGAAGCACTCTGTCCCGAGCATGCTGATTGGATGAACACTGCCGCATGCTAACATGACTCATTCCCATCACCATCATCACAGCTGCTTCTTCCTCAACATCTGGGTCCGAACTCTTCGACTTCCTGCTTCTAATTTTTGTAACTTTTGTATGTTTATATTCAAACGTTTTTTTAATGAATTTTTTAATGATTTGTTTGTGTGTTTTTCTGTTCGGCCTTATTTTCTCACCGCGGTGCTTTGAGGACCTCGAGGACTCGGCAGATAATAAACCGAGGCTTCAGGTTTCTGCTCCTCCTGCATTTACATGAAAATTAATTTTTCTGATTCTGGTTCACGACACTATATAAATAAATCTGTTTATCGCTACAAATGAATTCAAGCTAATCACGTGTTGGTTTGAAACACTGGAATAAGAAACATTTTGGACTCCAGTATTTTTAGACTAAATAAATAGCGTGCTGCTGGTTCCCCTCCAGACGTGTAGTCCTTGTGGAGCGTGGCGACGCTGTGGTTGTCTTTGGCCAGAGTCATAAAATGACCCAGGAGTTCACAGAGAAACAAGTCTGCTTCTCCATGAATTAATGGTCTGGCAAAGCCTCAAAGTTTGGCATCACCGGCGTAGTGAAGTGACATTTACATGAGGTATTATACAGCCGCTCTACAGTTACATGAGAACGGGTCAGTGGATACCAACAAGGGGGGGGGGGGATTCCACAGAACATGTAAAACCAGTAACACGTCCGATTCTGGAAATAAGAAATATATGTACGGCCTTGTTTATTAAATGTAATTTGGTGAATAAAATATTAAAAACCCCAATACCTAAATGTAAATACCAATAAGACACAAATACAAATCCAGAAATACCTCAATGATAAAGTATTAAACCCTCACAGTGTAGTTGTGAACCTTTCTTGTCCCTTAATATTTCCAATTTCCCCTCAGCTTTTTTCGCGCGCGCGCACACACACACACACACACACAAGGTTAAAGGTTACTCACGACGCCACCGGCTGAGCAAAGCGCTGCAGGCCTGTTGGTAGAAGCTAGCAGTGAGGCGCTAGCCTAGCGTTAGCCTAGCAGTGAAGCCAAGCTAGGCTATGGCTGAAGCTAGCTGCAGCTCCTCTTCGGATCTCCCGCTTCGGCGGTCACTGCTCCGGCCTCGACCCTCACACAGTCTTTACTCCCATAAACCTACGGGCCTCGGGTTCTGTCCAGTTCTCTACGGTTCTCTGCGGTTCTCCCGCGCTTTCTTCTATCGCCTCTTCTCGTGAGCCCCTCCCCCCCTTTTCCGAGTCACGCACTAGTCCCGCCCACTTCCGCACTACCCGCCAGTCATCTCACACAGGGACCAATGAAAATAGCTCCCGAGGACTCAGTAACAGGAATTCACGCGAGACTAAATACATAGAAAGAACTACAACTATTCCTTTGTTCCAATACATTGTGGTTTATCCCAATATTTACCACAGGGCTACATGATAATAATACATTGAGTAAAGATTTTAACAATGTATAAATAATAAATTAGGATTTATTATAGCACAAAAAACCCTCCAGGGGAATAATAGTACAGTATAATAGTAAGTGATAGTACACATAAATGTTCACACACACGAAACACAGATGAAGCCGTTCTCCTCCTCGGGGTGGAAGCAACAACATCCTGTTAAAGGAGGCAAAACTCTGAGCCAGCTTCTCGTCTCTGATCTAGTTGAACTAAATACATTTTAGTTTCCATGTGGGATCAGTAGAGCGTTTGTCGCAGGTCTGATCTGCTCGGACTCTTTCCCAGAGTCTAGTCGACTGATCTGCTGTAAGAGAAGAAGACAGCTGTTACGTTTGTGACGCAGGACGTTTCCTCGCTGCATGTTTCAGCTGCTGCCCGACAGTCAGATCAGGCCGGGACTCAGGTGTTCCTTCAGACCGGCAAGCTGCAGGTGTGACGTTAGATACAGTTGCACAGCTGACTGAACCAGTCTTCTTCTCTGAGACTCTAAACCACCTCAAAGAGACTCTGTGGTGTTGTGTCTCTTTCAGTCTGGGGGTCTTGCTCCAGAGTGGGGGGTGTGGGGGCCTCTTCCACGTCCAGGGGCCCGCTGTCTCCTAAACCCTAACATAAAGTACAAAATAGTTACGTGAGTCATTAAATGTGAAAAACAAACCATGATAAGAACGTGATGGTGCGTCCTGCTCCGGCCCCTCTGACTGTCGTTCAGCCCGCTGCCTACACCACCTGACTACCCACGATGCTTCACTCTCACCTCCGTTTCCCCCATAACCCCGTCACTGCCTCCATCCTGCTTGTTTGATCACCATGAAGAATCTTGAAACCTTTAACCATGTGGCCCCGTTTCCTGTTTCAGGCTCCAGGGACGAGTTCAGCTTGACCAAAATCAGCCAATGGGACTTCTTAAAACAAAAAGAGACATTCCAAATGTTTATTTTTACCAACGTGTAACATGTTTACTATGGTTTCACTCCAGGGAAAACGATATTTTAATAAGAAACTGTAAAAACGTAACAATGTAATGAAGCACTTTATATTGAAGCGCTGCACATTTTAAACCGGCTGATGCATTTTTTCGTAGTGATGTCCTTTTTTATAAAACTACTCCAACTCATCGTCTCCGCTCACACTTCAGTTCCTAACAGTTTCAGCGAAGCGACTCTCTTTTTTTTAATCAATGACTCTGTTCTGGAGGCGAGCTGCGGCTCGAACGACTCCTCACCCGGACTCCATGTTGGATCAGGAGCGCTGTGATGTCATCAGAGGGGCGGGGTCTGTGAAACTGCGGCCGCAAAGCTCCGCATTTGATTGGTGGATGAGATTCGCACGGTCAGCTGGCATCAGAGGACGGGGGTCAAAGGTCAGACAGATTCTGCTGATCAGGTTTCATCTGTATGCCAGAGACTGACGGGACGCACTGCGAGCAGATTGATCAATATGTCTGATTGATTAGTGATATCCATCTAAAAATCCATTAGTTCTGACTCCTGGTTGTCACGGGCCGCGGGTTGGGAACGACAGCATTAAACCATCCAGCATGTCTGAATCGACACTTCCTGCCAAATAAATCCGTAACTCATAAAACATCCTTCCAGTTCAGACATCAGTTCTTCTTTGGACGCAGCCGGAAACTGACCTCACCTGTGACCTCACCTGAGACCTCGGCGGCGTCACACCTTTGAGGGAAGCTTAAATGTAAATTTTGCTGCACCAGGTGTCATCATGGTCTCACAGACATCGCCTGCTTGACCAATAAAACGATTCTTAGGTTCAGTTTTAAAAAGGATCCGAAATCGATGCAGCAGAACCAGAGTTATCGTCTTTCTGCCGCCCTCATTACCTACAATGCATCCCTCCCTCTGACCGCTGTGTGTGAGATTGGGGTGTGTTATGCTACTAGCGGCTAATGTAGCCTGTAGCAGAGATCTGAGCTCATGTCCCTCTGACTCCTCACCAACACGTTCGTTTAATTTTCAAAGTCATAGTTGACGCTGACTCAAGTGACATCACTTGAGGACATGTATCAGCCCTCACACAGCTCCCTCTGAGACACTAAAGGCTTCATACATAGACGCATTAAAGGAACACTGCCCTCGTGTTAAATAGTTGAGTTTTACCATTTTTGAATCCATTCAGCCGATCTTTGTGTCTGGCGGTAGCACTTGTAGCATAGCTTAGCATTAGACCGTTAGCATCTCGTTCAAAAATGACCAAAGACACTTACAATATTTTTCTTATTTAAAACTTGACTCCTCTCTAGTTTCATGGTGCGCTAAGACCAGCTGAAAATGAAAGGTTGCGATGTTCTACACCGATATGGCGAGGTCAACATAACGAACGTGACGACTTGCTGGTGCAGTGAGCGTGTCTTGTTTCCATGGACACGTTTGTGAGAGACGATTCCGAAGATATTTGCTTTGGTGCAGATCCTGAACCGGATCCATTTGATCCGAAACACGAAGAAGGGACAAGGAGGGCAGATTCGAACTGGTGGTGCGAGTGCGGGTCTTTCCAACCTGAGCCGACTGAAAGTGAGTGCTTGTGTTGTAGCGAGTGGGACCAGCTCTTACCGTCGATGGCAGGGGTCGATCAACCTGATTGAGGTAAATCAGCTACCCAACATGCCGGCTGCAGGCCTGAAACTTTCTCTGCAACTACACAAAATTACCTAGCTGGGGACTACTTTCAGGCACTGCGTAATATCACTGCGCCGCTGCACCCGCGGTACGGCCCCAAAGTCCCTTGACTATTACGCAGGAATGAGAGAATAGTTCCTCCCCATATCGGTGTAGAACATCGCAACCTTTCATTTTCTGCTGGTCTTAGCGCACGATGTCATTACAGAAGAGTTAAGTTTTAAAGAGGAAAAATATTAAAAGTGTCTTTGGTCATTTTTGAACGAGATGCTAACGGTCTAATGCTAAGCTATGCTACAAGTGCTACCGCCAGACACAAAGATCCGCTGAATGGATTCAAAAATGGTAAAACTCAACTATTTAACACGAGGGGACTTGTTTTAAAAAAAAGTGGAGTGTTCCTTTATTAGCTGTATTAATAGATGTGATACGGCGCCTCCACTCAGCCACTGGTCACTCGTGGTAAATAATCCCCGTCGACCTCCGTTATAAAAGAGACGCCTGACAGGATATTTGTCTTTGGGTTTGACTTTCTAACCCTTGAAGGTTTTATATTTGTAAAACTGTCATAGAGTCCAGGACAGAGATTTGAGAACGTTGTCTCTATTTTCTCGGATTAGTACCAAACGACATGCAACCAGGAAACCTTCAAGGAAAATTTAGGAAATAACAGACCTGTAAAATAGTGTTAGAGAACCTTTTTATTGGCGAGAGGTTTTCATTGATGCGACTGGGTGCCATCTTGGAGTATTTATACAACGCTGCGATGGTTTTGCCTGCAGACGGTAGAAATCTGTGAGATCATGAAAATACCTTTGCAGATCTGAACATGAAGGGACCATCAGAGTTTAGACCTGCGAAGACCTCGACTCGCAGGACGGAGAAAGTGACGTTGATCAGTTATCAAACGGAGACCTGAACTGAAAATGGAAACTTGTGGATGTGAAACTCCCCCAGAGACCCAGGTGCCTCGTTCTGTGGTCCTGGAGCCGGTTCTAAAGTCTAAAGTTAGTAACACCACACACGCAGCGCTTCTTGATACGCCACAGGCTCCTTTATTCAGGTGTGCGCAGACGGTCAGCAGGTGATGCTCGTGAAGGCTTAAAATGTTGTCAAACGTTACGATGAATCCTTTGCTGAAATATGATGCTGCAGGTGACTTCCTTGCTAACTTTGTCAAATGCTTTCTGATTGGACGCTGCAACAGTTGTTACTAACGTCGTTACGAGCCACGACTTCTCTGACATTTGACTTTAGTCGGTCGGTAGTTTGAAACTAACGCGTAGTTGCTGAGAACTGCGTAAAAGTAAAAGGATTCATGAACAACCGGTGCGACCCAGTCCTGGTCTCCCAGTCTTGGTCTCCCAGAAGTCCCCGAGTTTTAAGGCCTTAATTATTTGAGTTTATGGTCGTCACATATATATATAGTTAAATTCCTAAATAAAGTTGTTTTCTATCAAACTGCTTCAAAGTGACCAGCGGACAGAAAACCTGCAGCAAAGCAGCATCACTAAACGGGGACCCGTGAAGCAGAGCCGTCGTCATAGAAACGAAATCTCTTGGCACTGGAAAAGGAATGTGATTGGCTGTTGGGCGCCGATGGAGGCC
This sequence comes from Coreoperca whiteheadi, assembly GCA_011952105.1. Classification (NCBI taxonomy): domain Eukaryota; kingdom Metazoa; phylum Chordata; class Actinopteri; order Centrarchiformes; family Sinipercidae; genus Coreoperca; species Coreoperca whiteheadi. The sequence continues at coordinate 30,404,754 of CM022490.1, read as the reverse complement.
AGTTGATCCGTTCACGTTGCAGTGACGCGTTGCTCGCAGTGCGACGCCCCTTTCAGACTCCACGTTGGACGTGTCATCATGAGGGCAGAGGTCATTGATCCCTCAAACTGCCCCCACCTGCAAGGTTAGCACCATGTGAACAACGGGGGTAGCCAAGCTAGCACTATCACTACCGAGCTAAGCTCTTAGCATGTTTACTCCCAGCTGTCACTGATCGATAACTGACTCTGGGTTTGATCTGCGAGTTTCATTTCAGGAGGAATTGATTATTGAAAAGTTAGTTTGTTGTCTAATAATCCCAGTGACACGGCTGGAGACTCCGTCAGGCTGAAATGTGATTAACTGAAGTTTTTGCATGATGTCATAATCTGGGGGGAGGTTAGCTGCTGCAGGTTCTTTAGACAAATCACAATCTGTCCAAACTAAACGGAGATGAGAGAATAAATGAACAGATTTACTGTGTTTTCTGTTCTTCTTCTTTAACACAAGAAAATACGCTAGCAAGGCTACCAGAACCTCGCCTATTGACGACCCCCGTCAGTCACATGACTCACCTTGCAGGTCGGGGTTTTAAATGTTGACGTGGAGTCTGTGATGGGCGCCGGCGTCCCGTCAGTTGATCTGCGATGAAGGTGACCCTGCTTCCTGTCGGAGTTTGATCTCCTCCGCTGTCTGAAACCTCCACGACATAAAGTCAAAGTGTGTCTCCACTTAAAATCCAGAGAAGAAGAAGGTCCGAGGTGTGTGGGCGGAGCTCCGTGTAGAGGCGACAGCTGGTGTTCAGACCGTCAGCAATAAAACTAACTGCATCATGTGACCACATCACCGACAACAACAAGTCTTCCTGCTTCTGTTCGTTTCACATGTTCGAACATGTCGAACGCGTCGTCTCAAGACAGGAAGTCAGATCCACGTCCGTCGCTGTCCAACAGAAGGCACCTGATTGGGCGACCTGAGGGAGGACGGTCGTGTCTGCTGTGGGATCAGATTGTGTGAGCAGATAATCTCAGGTCAGTGTCACGGCCTGAGATGCAGCTGAAAGCCAGCGATCGGACCTTTGAGTAGCTTAGTCTCACGTACAACCATCCGCACCATCAGCGGCGGGCAGAACTCCACTCTCGGTGACTAAATGTTGACGTGAAGAAGAAGGCGGCGCTCTGCTGCCCAACATGTTGCCTTGTTGCCCTGCAGGTTGTGTCAGGCTCAATCCAAATGTCCTCCAGACTTTCGGGCTGAACCCTCACACGCTCCGAGTCCAGATGAGTCACTTGTTTCCATGGAGATTATAAGAAGTTCTGGACTGAGTATTTAGTTGGATGGAAACTAAAGAGATTAAAACAAATGTATCCAACTCATAATTTAAAAATTAGAGTTTCTCAGTGACGAGCTGCTGGTTCCTGAACGGTTACTACATTACCCATGAGCCTCAGCTGCTGTTGCTGTGGAGAAGCAGTCCGTCAGAGGTGTGAATCAGAGCGGTTTTGTATTAATAGATGTATTAAGTCTCGCTGTCACACTCAAACATCCCAGAGCACCAAGGAGAGAACAACTGCAGCAGAAAGAGCATTTCTACAAATACAAATGTGCAAAGTCGACGCAGTGTTGAAATGAAAACACAGATGAGTGCAGCGTCAAGTCTGACCGTTTGGATTCAGCCTGACGGGTTAAACAGCTGTGATGGCGTCAGTTTGTTCCTGTAAAGTTCATCCCCTGCCGACGTGCTTCTGTTTGAACGCTGCAGTTTAAAGGTTTTCCTGTGCTGAGACGCGAACGGGTGCAGCTGACAGGCAGTTTCCAGGCTGCGACTGTTCCCATCATCCACCACCGCCTTCAGCTGCACCGAGACAAACTCTGCCATGAACCTAACAGCTGATCTGACCGGGCAGCTTCAGACACAAATCCATCCTGTTGAAAAGATCTCTTCGTGTAGTTTCCTTCTGTGCAGAAACTGTGGCCCTCACTCTGAGATTTAGCTTTGAAATACTAAGAGCATGTCTGTGTAAAAGTCGGTGGTCACGGGACTCGAGGCTCCGAGCATGTTAACTAATTGCACTAACGATGGAGTTAATTCAACACTGACGTCAGTTTAACGTAGCTGTAAAGTATCTTAGAGGAACGATGTTTGTAGCTCAACACACACATTTATTAATGTTCAAACGTGCCGAAAAGAGAAAATCGTTTAAGAGCAATGTTGGAAATATTGAAATCCTGCTTCTCAGACACATTTAAACATTTCGTTTGGATCATGTGACGGCTGTCGCCGGGCAGATTAAGCTGCTTACTGCAGGAACTGAAGAGTTTCACTCCAATTTCACACGGCTGAACTGACTATTGGTGAAAACTTAGGGCTGGAAATTCTTAAAGATCCCAGTTTCTCAGAGTCCAAACTGACGTCTTTAAATGTCTCGTTTTATCTGACCAAACGTCCAAAACTCAGAGAGACTCTGAGTGATAGAAGAAATGTTCCCAATCAATAGGACGTTTCCTGGAAAGAACTATACAATCTGGCACTAATTATTAGAGGACATTGGGATTTTGTTGAAAGGAAATTTCCATTTAAACCCAAGTAAATATGAATCTATCATTAAGTAAACTTAGTTCTTCTTTATTGCTTGTCCGTAGACAGATATTCACATGATTTCATGTTCAGCCAACCTGCTGTGATCTGAATACACGACTCTGGGTCACACAGCTATTAAACCTTTGTCTCTATATTCCCTAAAATAATTATTGAAACTTCGTGGAACTTGTTAGCAAATAAATCAGACCTGTAAAATTCAGTGTTACCGAAATAACTCAAAATTATTTTTCTCTCTGTCGATTAATTAATCAATTAATAATCAATGAATCATTTTCTGTCTGTAAAGTATGAAGTGGTTGGTCAGTTGGACTTCTGAGTTTCAGTAACGAGAGATTCATTAAAACTTATGTGTAAGTCTGTTGCTAGGAAACGTCTGTAGCGCTGTCCAATCGGGAGCAATCAGCTATGTAAACAGGAAGCCACCGTTGCGTCACAAGCTAGCACAACTTCCAAACATTAGCGTCTTAGAGGCTCAAAGATAAATCTGTAGCAAATGTAGGTGTTTGTTTTTTGAAACATCTGACTATGCTAAGCTAACTGACGCTAATTACTCACGCTGTGTTATTTTAGTGAAATGTAATTTAAAAGCCTTTCAGGTCGGAGATGTCGGCCGTCCTCCGCGTTACCTCTTCTAGGCTTCACGCTGTCAGTTGGTTCAGTTAGCTGGGGGCTGTGAATATTCAGCAACAACTAAACTCGTTCATTTAGTGATGATGAGCCTGAGCCCAGTACACGGCTCCACAGTCAGACGCACCGCCGCGTTTCAGCTTTCACATCCAGAAAACAGACTTTCATCTGCTCTCAGACGTGTATCGTTACATCAAGTCGTATCTTCAGATATCCCTTTAATAACCACATTTCTGGGTGATTAAACCATAAAGTTTTCACCCTCTTTTACTCGAAAACAGAAAATCACACAATGGAAACTCAGCCGAGCAGGAGGAGTTAAACGTCTGGCTCCGAGGGTTCAGCGGAAAGGTTCTGCTGTATTTAAATGTGTTGATCCGACTTTTTGAAGAAAGGAATTATGAACCAGGAGTTTAGCTTCGGCTGCTGAGTTAGAAGATGAAGCCTGTGATGGATTTCGGGCTCCTGATGTTTCCTGATAAACAAGTTCAGACTGTTGGAACGAAACCGTTCAGTTCAGTCACCATATCCAACCAATCAGCACGCAGAGGAGAAGCTCCGCCTGCTGAAGGCGTTGACAGGTGAGCCGTGGGTTAGGGACGCTCCAGTCAGGACGTTTACACCGATTATTTATCGGACACTGTCAAAACCACATGGTCCGATTCCAATCACTGATTGGTTCAAAGCGGTTCTCTGGTCACTGAGCAGCTTCACCAAACAGGTGACTAAACATTTTAACACCTCACTCACCTGATACAGGTGTGTAAAGGAGATGACGTCATTAGCACGTCTTTCTGTGGTTGGTTGTTTCTGTCAGTGGTGAACTGCTGCTGACTCAGTTTCTCCGTTAGCTTACCGTTAGCTTACGAAAAACTGTCTACTAAAAGCATGTTTCAATTTGTACCATTAACTCTAATCAGGTTTTTACTAAATAATACAACTAGCATTTATTTTAATGATCAGCTATGTAGTAGATTATTTCCCAGATGAAAGGGATATTATTTATTAACCTGAAGACAACAGGAAGGATCTTTTCATCATTTGACGTTTTTCTTTAAGGTGAATTAATGGATTTCTTCTCTATTAATGTTTTTACGTAAATGTGGGTCCTCGCAGGAGACCGCTTCTAAAAAGAAATGTCAGAGCCGACTGTTCGTTGTAATTTAGTCTACGATACTTTGGGAGATTGCGACAAGTGCCAAACCAGCCAATGATATTCTGCCAGAGGACTGTAGCGCTACAGCTGTTGTGAAGAAAAGTCAGGGACAAAAAATAAGAATTAGGCCTGAAACTAAACCTTCTTCTTCTTCCTTCCTGTCCCATTCAAAGTCACGTGACCCTCAGATTTAACTGGAAACCCCTGGACTGGACTGTTGTTCCCTCCGCTAGCTGAACTACCACAAAAACCAGGTGACAGGAAGCGTTTTGCGTCCCGGTGAGGCCTGTGGTGCTGGCAGCTCGGTGACGTGGTTACCACCACAGGGCTCGTTAGTGAACTACCGCCGCCCGGCCGGCAACACGCTGGCTATCGATTCCCCATTAAAGGCGAGTGGCTTGTAACTCACATCGGCTCATATCGACTGGAGCATCCCTAACTGTGGCGAGTTCACCTGGCATTTTTCTAACTTTAGTTTTGGTCGTCATGGTTACTGCATTTTAAATCAACCACCTTCAGTCCGAGGACTGTTTTTCAGCCCCGATCAGAGCACAGGAAGCTTGCATGTCCACGTTTTCCTGCTCTTCATCGCGTCATCGGCGTAGGGTGCGAATAATCTGCTGTTAGATTCACAGGCGTCTCCTGATAGACGCCTCCGTTCCTTTCAGGCGGGACTCTTCAGCACGAGCGACGGCTTCGTAGCGAAAAGAACAAGTTAAGACTTTAGGCTGACACGTGAGTTTAACTGTCAGGTGTAACACTGGTGTTTAGGTTTTCTCTGCAGTAAGAAGTTGTTTATAACATTGAAGAACTTTTTATTTTGTTCTGGGTTGACTTTTATATTTATCATTTCTTATGTATTCTTGTTTTTTAAGAAAAATAATAAAATGGAAAATATGAATCTGTGCTTGCTATCTTCTGTGTCCTGAACACCAGCACGACCAGAGCCCATTATTTTCATTGTCAATGAACCTGTCAATCACTTTTAGAATGAATCCCTTAGGGCGTTTTACACCTACCTGGTTTGGTCCGAATCAAAACTACAGGTGTGAGACCTCCCTCGCACCACGGTCCGGATCAGACTTAAAGGTTCGGTCCGTTGCGAGTGTGAAAGCATCGTCTGTCTGGTTCGGACTCTCAGACCAGTTACAGGAAGATCCCGTGGTTCCCGCGTACCCCAAACCACAGAAGAAGACAGAACTACCAGACCTGTCACATGGGGAGAGCAGGAGACGAGGTTTTTAACTGAAATATGGTCTGGGGACAGAAGAAGTCCACTGGAACAAAGGCACGGACATTCAGGGTTGCTCGAAGTCTCCTCGTCCTCTCCTGTCGGCGTCGATCAAACGTTCGCACAGCGAGGACGTTCATCTGGCGAGTTTGACCTCAGATACAGTTGGAGCTGCAGACAGTAACGCCACAGCAGTAGCAGAGTAGAGGCAACTATATCATTGACCTGGTCAAAGTTACCCGCTGAGTTGACGACACGCTGACGTGAGACGCACGGCCACTAACAAACCAATCAGTGCTAAGAGGCAGCCCACATCACTGATGACGACAGGACGCAGGTACGTCGTGTAAAGGCCTTTAGTGTGAAACCAAACCAGAACGAACCGCATGTATAAAATGTATCAACACATGAACTTTGGTTCGGACCTTCAGGCGTGAAAACACCCTTAACCTCTAAAATGTCCGTCCCAGTTTCTCAGAGTCCTCAAACGTCTTGTTTTGTCCGCCCAACAGTTTAAAACCCAAAGAGATTCGGTTGTGATATAAAAGACAGAAACTGTGAGACACCAGAGAAGTTTTATTTAAATTGTTGACGATTTTTCTGTCAGTCCATTAACTGTCGGGTTCAGCTCCAAACTAAATATCATTATATTATTATCTCTCGTTATATTCCGAAATACGTTTAGTTTTTTCACTAAATCAACATATCTCGTTTAAGAATTTGAGAATGAGTGTAACTATTAAAGATATGGAGCTGCTAGTTAATTACCTGTAGGCGCCGCTGCGATGTTGCTTCTCCTGCTACTTGTTAGTCGGTTTGTTTTTACAGAATTATTTGGCGTTAGCGTCGGTGTAACTTTAATTTCTGGTCATCATTATATAGAACACTTAAAGGGCCAGTGTGTAGGATTTAGTGGCGTCGAGCGGTGAAACTGCAGTGTACAGCGTTCAGCCTGAACCCCGCTCGCCTCGGCCTCCCCCCCCCGAGCCTGCAGGAGAAACTACGGTGGCCATGAAAGGCCCTCTGTAGAGCCGGTGATTGGTTTGTCCGCTCTGGGCTTCTGTAGAAACAGGGCGGTGCAACATGGCGGCCTCCGAGGAAGGGGACCCGCTCCCTCTGTAGACATAAAGGGCTCATTCTCAGGTGATGAAAGCACTAAGGAAAACACGGCTCTGAATATCACACAGCTCCTCCTGAATGTGACTCGCTGATTAACAGCCACTTTGTGGGCAACCGTTTGAAAATGGTATCAACATATAATGAAAAAATCTAATCCAACACGTTAAATAATCTTTTATGTGCAAAACCACAAGAACAACAGAAAGACAGATTTGAACAGCAAGAATAGAAAATATTAACCAGTAGTGTACTTTTAGTGAAAAACATCAGCAACCACTACATTTGTTGTAAAGTTTCCACAGACTGTTCACAGCACAGGTGGACTTTTCAACCCCAAAGGGGCTCGTTCTTATTAACACACAGTTCAAGTTGTTTGTGTTCGGCTTCTTCTACATAGCAGCCGAAACGTAGCAGCACTTTCTCTACGAAGGTTAACTCACCATCTGAAAGTCAGAATCAACGTGGGACCTTTAGCATGGAGCGAACGGTGGTTTCAGACTGAACGCAACGTGAATCTTCAACTTGACGAGCTCGTGTAGAACTTAAATGTCCACGTTTATCCCGAGGCTGCGTGACCGCACAGCCCCCGGAGGTCGCATGGTGCTTAAAAGAAGAGCAGTCTGTGCAAAAGGATTTGTGACCTGAGTGAACAGACGAATACGATATTTTAGATTAAAACAGAAAAAAGATTTAAGTAAACGTGGAAAATGGAAATGAAAGACTGGACTGGCTGTTGGCTTTTATCTGGACAGAAAGAAGGTCTGCGGCCTTTTTCTTCTCTTTTGGTTTTCTTATCAGCGGATGACTTTGTATTTTTTATAAATGTGATAAATAGCAGTGTCTTGTACTTGCACATGAACTGACCAAACTAACTGCTACACTGTGCGCCCAGTTTATCAGCCCCAGTCTGCATCTCTCAGGCTGGCTGTTAGTTCAGTCCTGTCTGCTCCACACAAACAGTCCAGCACTGAAACATTTGGTGAGATCTCGCTCCTGTTCAGTCTGAAAACTCCTCACTGACCTCAGCGCCTCCTGTTAAACTCCGCACGCTAACAAAGGCGTGAAGGTCACAATAGCGACCCGTCAACCCACAGGTACAGCTTTCAAGCTGCACAAACAACAAGAAGCCCACCGAACATTACAACAGGTGTATGCGCTCCAGCAGAGTTTCCATTACTACCGTCCTCACTTGGACAGAGCCGAGGCCCCGAACCTCGGGGAAGACAACGTGTGTGCAGGTTCAGACCTGCAGCCTGTAACGACGTCAGTAAGTGTGCGTTAGAGCCGGGAACACGAGCAAACTTGTTTTGCTCATGAATCCGAGTCATTCATGTTAGCCTGTTAGCTTGTGGACATTTTGTGTCAAAAGCTGCAGAAACTAAACCCTTTAGTGAGGTCAGAGTTCCTCATCGTCCTCGCTGACCATGGTGTCGAGGTCTTTGTCTTTCCGCACAACGCTCTCCGTGACGAACTCCCTCTGCTGCTGCTCCAGCTCTCGCAGCTCCGCCTGCAGGCGCTCCAGGTGAAGCGCTCGCCGGTTCCTCAGCAGGCGGCCGGGGAACGGGTTCATGTCACTGAAGGCGATGCTCGTCAGCCTCCTGCGGGACCAGACAGCATCGAACAGATTCATCCACATGACGGAACAGGTTTCTAAACGGCAGCAAATACGTGTTTGGTGCTGTAGAGGTTGATGTGTGACTTCATGACAACGCTCGCGGGGAAGAAACGCGTCGCCTAATGCAACAGTTTGGGAAACAGGTAGAGCTGCAACTAACAATGACCGTCATCATCCATGACTCGTTTGGTCTCTGAAATGTCAGAAGATACTGTAACAAGCCAAGTAAAATGTCCTGAAGCACGATGCCATGTCATCAAATGTCTGGTTTTGTCCAAAGGTATTCGGTTTAATCGTCACAACTGGAACCGGCCACAGGTCAGCATCTCTGACTGAAAGACGACTGAAATTAAGAGTTGATTATTAAAAGAGTTGCAGATTGTTTCATGTTTGTTTCCTTGTTAGATGAGAAGTGGGCAGAAACATTCCTGTGTTCAGACTTCATACTCATTATCTCATTTATTCTGTCACAAGGCGTGTGAAGAAATAAAGTTTCCTCAAAAGTATAAAGTACATAGATGTTTCTGTATACTAACTGTGAACTACGATGATTGGTATGTAGTACGTACGGGGACGCAGAGGTGTGACACTGTTGGGCCACACTACAGATCTGAGTGAGGACTGAAGAAGAAGAAGAAGGGTGAAGCAGCTCCAACTACAGACAGCTGATCAGATTTAATGTGTCTGAGCTCCAGTGACACGCAGCTCAGAGCAGGTGAGTCTTTACCTGCCGTCAGAGATGGTCTTGGTGAAGAAGCGCAGGTACTGGTAGATCTCCACGCTGTCGTGGATCTTCAGGATGTCGTCCTCTTTGTATTTGAAGAGAGCCAGAGCGTACCTGAAGATCACCTGCAGCACACAGAATGAGAGTAGAATTAGAACCTAATGAAGCGTGTTCCTGAGAGATCACCTGTGTGTTAAGGGACAGACTCAGGTCTCTGTTTAAACTACTGACGGAAATTAAAACCAGGTGAAACATTGTGACTGAGCCTTTAAAACTCTCCTGTATATAAAGTAGTTTAAATGAGCTCCATCTCAGCCACCTACATTATCATGTGTACTTCTACTTGAGTATGCACGAGTGCTGTCACTTTTGATGCTTTAAGTACATTCTGATGAGAATACTTCTGAGTAAACTGTGTTTCTGTTTCACCGTTTGAAAACCAGAGTTACCAGGTGCTTCACAGGTGAACAGAAAATACAAAACCACCAAGTACAACAAGAATTTCCACGTGTGTCCAAACAGAGAGAAATTAAACTAAATCTAACAGAACTGAAACCTCTGGAGTGAAAATTTATTTAAAAAGAGACAAAGGAGCCGCTAAGTTATAAATAAATGAGTTCTAAATCCAGAGCTACATCAATGTGACCGCTGGAGTTACTGGTTACCGTGGCGATGAACTTTTTACAGCCACCAGGAGAGAAACACGCCTGCTGCGGAGTTAAAACCTTCCTGTCTGCGAGGATCGGTTCAGAGCTTTAGACGTGCGGTGTTGGAGACCTTTGGTACCTTGGTGCCCTCGTACAGGAAGGCGTCCCACAGTGGCAGCAGGATGTCGCTGGGCAGACTCTCCACGAACGCCACCAGGAGCCAGTTGAAGGTGATGAGAGACACGTCGATGCTGTGCTCCTCGAAGTGAGCCGCCAGCCGGGGAAGCTTCTCCGCCAGGAAGTCCTTCAGCACCCGCTGGTCCGCCTGAACACACACCGAGCGACCGATAACAGATCAATAACAGCACTGATCACTTCAACACTGAGCAGCCGCAGGTTCAGAGGTCAGGGCACCGAGGATGCATTTAGGCCAGCTGGAAAGGACGGGAAATATGAGCTTCACAAGCAGAAATACGTTTTAAAAAGGTCGACTCGCTAACTCTCAGATTCACCAACATGTGCGAGATATATTTATATATATATATTTATATTTCTCCTGGAAAAAACTCCTGACAGAAATAATTATAAAGGAAAAAATTAACGTTTTAACTTGGTATGTTAAAGAATGAATGAATTGCAGTTAATTGCTGCCGGAGACTCATTAGAAGGCGGCAGGTCAGCTGAACATGAAGATGTAAAAGGAATAATATAATTCAGCAGACGTGGCGCATTAAGCTCCCAGCGGTCATTCCATATTACGCAGGTCAAACCAACCAACGGTGTGTTCCACCATAACGAGAAGCAGAACACCTGTGACATAAACCTTCACTCAGAAAACTGCTGAAGCGTTTCCAATCAAATCTGACATTTGTGGAACCTTCTGACAAGCATTCAATACCATCGCGTTCTCGTGTGAGAACATCCTGAACGTAGCCTACCACCTGAACACCTGGCTGACGCCTCAGGTGAGAGCTGGAGTCTTCAGGCTGAAAGCAGCTGCTAACTGACGTCACAAAGTGTTTGATCTGTAAAAGTATCTGGTCAGACGTCCAGGGTGAAGCGAACACAGCTGCTTCCAGGTCAGATTGTATTAACGACCCTGTTACAGGATGAATCTACTGAACGGGTGAACGAGTAAGCTCATTCCTGACTTATGATGTCATGGCGATGATGTCATTCTCTTGTCTCAGCAGCTGTGAGAACATCTCTTAGCTAGCTCCATTTAGGAGGACTGCTGGTGAGATCGACCTCCAGGTGAACAGGTGAGCGTGCTTCCTGACCTGCGAGGCCACCAGGCTCTTGGTGTAGTAGTCCTGAGGCATGATGGCTTCCACCACGGCCACCAGACACCAGAAGGCGTCTTCTTCACTCTGAAGGACCAGCAGAGCGATGGCCGCCAACCTGAGGGACACACGGGCCGTCACATGACACGTCACGTGACACGCTGTTGTTCAGGTCACCGAGAAGACAGTGTGTTAGTAACACCAACGTGTGTTTGTACCTGTTGAGTCCCTGGCAGTAGCCGATGTCAGGGTTCTGCCAGGAGAAGGCCAATAGGATGCGGCGGAGCTGCTGGAGGGCGGGGCTGGAGGGCGAGGAGAAGTGCTGATTGGTTGTTAGGGTGCGGTGGAGGTCCAGCTGGATCTGTCTGGAGGCCGGATGAGGAGACGTCCGACTCTTCTCGCACAGCTGGAACCACAGCAGCTGGATTACTAACAACGTAACCTACGTCCAGATGTGACAGGTGACACTGTGGACAGGTATACTTCCTGCGTACCTGCTCGTAGCGCTGAGGGTGATGCTCTCTGATCGTCCTGGTTCTGGCTCGGACCACCCAGCGCCACACCCGCTGTCGGTACTCCTGAGCAACGCCGCCCCGCAGCAGACCTTTGAGCTCCGGCGAGGGGCAGAGGTCGTCGTCCGACCTGCCGGCGAGGTACTGAGCCCAGCGACTCAACAGGGGGCGCTCTACCCCCTCCTGCAGGGAAACACCCACAGAGACGTCAAACACACAAGCCGGTTCCGCCTCCTCCGGCCCAGGACCCGGGCCCAGCGGTTCACACGAGGCTCCAGACTCACTCGCTGTTCTCAGGCTACAATAACCCCCTTTAATCTGGTTGTTGATTTCATTTTCATTTCAAATTAAATTGGTCTTCTTGCTCAGCTGGCTTCTTTTTCTTTTCTTGTTCATGTGATCGTGTCTACGTGAAGGTAACTCTTCAGTATGGAAGTGCACTTGTGATAATCACATCAACCGATCACCTCAACAACCTGATCCTGAGATGACGTCATGCTGGAGGTTCATGTAAAGCCTCTTGGTCCTGATCAGCTTTGCGAGTTTGGGTTTAAGGACTTGTTGCTATGACAACAGGTCCAGATGAATTTTAAACCAGCTTTGACCTGGATAACTGAAGAACGGGGCTCCGGAGATCGATCAAGTTCAGCTTCATCTTCTGAGATAATAAACTGAATATCTCGTTGGTTTTTATTATTTTATAGGTCAAATGATCAACAGATTAATCAGTAATGAAATTATTCTAAATGATTAAAAGCCCCCCCCCGGATGATGATGACTGTCACCACATTTTACATATTTCTATCTAGAAATGATCAAATATCAGGTTTTCCAAATGAACGTCAGCCTAACGAAGAGGCGCTCCTGCTGCGTGATCAATGAAGGAGGCTGGCGGTGAGTCACGTTTAGATAAAAACTGAGGCGGGTTTCAGGAGAACCTGGTGCAGCAGGTTGTGTGAGCGGATCTCCAGCGCCTGAATCTTTGCCAGCAGCTTCATGTCCTCCACCTCGTAGTCCGGGATGATTTTGAAGCCGTACTCGTCGTGCTCCCTGCGGACACAAACACAGACGCCCTTCATCCCTGAACCAGGCGTTCCCGTTATTCTGCCCACCCCCGGCGTTCAGACTGCCCTGGTTACCTGGCCGTGTTGAGCTTGATGGCGCTCTTCAGCTCTCCTTTCAGAGCGTCCTCGATCAGCTTCTGGACGGCCCCCCGCTGGACCGGATCCAGAGATTTGGTCTCCTGCAGCGCCCGCAGGACGCGCAGGTAACGGCTCTCCGCCTGACAGTTGCTGGCCTCCAGGTAGCCACACTGCAGCCAATCAGAGGACAGCAGAGAGTCAGACAGCAGACAAAGAAGACAAAGCAGAGCAGTGGAGTGATGGACCCAGCTGGACCCACCTTCACCATCAGACTCTTCTCCTGCTCAGAGCTGGTCCTCCACAGGTTGGTCAGCTGGTGGATCTCAGAGTTCAGAAACTGGTTCTGAGTCTTATACGCCTCGATATCGTCCTGAAGACGAGACACACAAACACAATCAGAGCTTTAAAAGTAATGCTAGTCAGTCACAATAACTCCAAAAGCCAATCAGAGGGCAGCTCTGAGCGGACGGCTTGTCATTGGTCAACAGCCCCATATTCACACACGCAACCTGGCGAGGTGGCCGATCACCTGGAGTCTGAATTTGAGCTGTGGTTTGATTCGATGGAGCAACAGATAACAAAACAAAGCGTTTGAGTTTAATAATAACTTGTTTGACTTATCATTCGGTTGAGTTGATGGACTTTGTGTATTTCTGTAGCGAGGAGCTGTCCGGGCCGTCTCTTCAACTGACTCCTGTCTAGTTCCGGTTTCTGTCACGCCATTATAATTAGGCTGACACTGTTAAAGGGACGGCTTGGGGATTATTCTCCTGTCGGGGGGGCCAACTCTTACCAACACTTTACCTTTTGCGGTTTGAGAGAACCAGCAAACATAAACGAGCAGTTTGTCTCTTCGGGTCTGAAGAAGCAGAAACACAAAGCCTTTTCGGGGTTTTATGGAAACAACAGCCTTCAGCACCTGTTTCAGTCGATCCATCACATGTCTGCTCTTCTTACCAGATACATTCATTCAGCCACTAACATCACGAGCGCGTTACTTTCCTGCCGCCTGACAGACAGGACTCAGGTACGTCACGTTCTGTTTCTGCGGTTCAAAGAGCTTCAGCTCACCTTCAGGTTCTCGACCTCCTGCTGAAGCTGCCTGAAGGTCTGAGCCTCAAAACCGCCGCCGGAGGACGAGACGGGTCGACGCGGGTCGGACATGCAGGCGGTCACCTGATCGGACAGCTTCATGATCACCTGACAGGAAACAGCGGGAGTCAGCGGAGTCTGTGCAGACCATCCGGCTGCGTTCAATCATTCATCATTAAAGTTTACCGCAGCATTCGCCTCTCAGCAAACACAGTCTGAGGTCTGAGACCCAAACACTGGAAGGCAGACCTCAGATCAGCACTGCAGTGAATGGGTTCAGGTAAACACTGAGGGGGAGTCGCAAACACGTCACAATCATTTCACAATAAATCCAACTGGAATCATCTTGTCATCAACACCTGATCTGAGAACCCAGAGCCAGGTGTTGTAGTTCACCTGTCCTGATGACCTCACCTCCTGCTTGGCGTTGTTCTTCTCCATCAGCACCCGGATTTCCTCCTGCAGCTCGGCCAGCTGTGCGTCTCTCTGAGCCAGACTCGTCCTCTTCGCCTCCACCTCCGTCCTCGCCTCCTCCAGCCGGCCTCGCAGGTCGGCCGCCTGCCGCTCGCGGTGTCGCAGCAGCTCCAGACGCTCCTGCTCGCCCTCCTCCGCCAAGAACTCCGCGCAGCTTCGCTTCTCCAGCTGGGACGCCTCCAAGGACTTGTGGAGGATCCACACCAGCTCCTGGACAGGACACAGTACCACCGCAGGATCATCATCATCACTCTCAGCTGCGAGCCCATTGGCTCCTGCTGAAGACGTAAAGCTTTAAAAACACCTCTCAGATATGTAGTTTCATGTCTGGGGACTATTTCCGGCGGCGGATGAGGACGGTGTGTGTGGGGCTGAACAAACCCCAGTGTGTGTGTGTTTGACCCAGATCAATAAACCGTGACGTATCTGATCACCTTCTGAGCTTTGACCTCCTCCATCAGCATCTGTTTCTCCTGCTGGAGGCGGGACGTCCGGTCTGAGGACAGACTGTCTCTGTGGAGGACCGGCACGATGGACGAGCTACGGCTCTTCGTCTTTCTGCTCCAGCTGTCGAACAGCGAAGGCGACACCCTGCCCTCCGCCGGGGACGCCTGACCTGCTGGATCGGCCAGTGACAAGGGAGGGGGCGGGGGCGGAGGGTCCACGGGAGCCCTGGGGGCTGGAGGGACTGAAATGGGACGGGAGAGGTTAAATATGGACGAACAATAAAACCCTAACGTGCAGACACGTCGGAGGCCTTGAGTGTTACGCCTGCTGTCCCCTTTCTGCATCGCACCTGCGGCGCTGCTGCAGTCTGCAGAGCTCGGGGGAATCCACGGAGGAGCGGCGACGTGAAACACGCTCTGACTGCACTCCTGAGACGACCTCTTGCGGAGACTGTGGACCGAGTTTCTGTACACGCAGAGAAATAACAGGTTTATAATCACCAGCGACACGAAGCACCGGGCTCATGGGAAACGCGCTGTCACTTGGCTCCTCATCACAACTCCATCAGGCTCTTTGCTTCGTGACAGAACAACACCTGACTTTGAACGTCACTCACTGGATCTCGATGAGCGGATGTTTGATTGACATGTTGGCGAGCGGCGTTCGTTGTGACGGCACGTTGGCCGCCGCCTCTCCGACCAGACCGAGTGGGCTCTTCAACACGGGCAGGAAGTCGTCTGCAGAAACAGGAAACAGAATTCAGTTCAAAAGAAAGCAGCCGACAAGAGAAACAGCTGATTGGCGCCTGAATAATATTTCATTTAGTTTCCTTTTTTAATTCCAACACAGCTGAATTAATTTACTGAGCAAAAATAAAGATTAATAAATGAACAAATACACTTAAAACAGGAGAATAAAACCAAAGTAACGGTGTCAGTTTCAGGTTCCCAGAGATGAAGCAGACCCGTACTCAGGAACATGTGATAGTTCACCTTCGTAATAACCTCCAGACGTGAGGTGAGCAGGGACATAAACGCTTTGACATCATATATCACCACGACGCTCCAGCTGATCCACGTAGACACATACAAACTCATTTAAGGAGGATCCAGTTAAATCCTCGGATTCGGACCTTTCACACGAGCGCCTTGATACAACCCAGCTGCACCTGCATCAAGCTTTGCTGCAACACAACGTGACGTCACCCGGGCAGGGCGCTGCATTGGCCAATCACAAACAAGCAGACACACGCTCCTGGTAGATTAGTTCGTGTAAAACCCCCTGTGCTCTGCTGTAGCTCTGCTCTCCTTAATGACACCCTGCAGCATGTCGCTGCACGAGCGTGAATGTCAGGGTGAGCGCAGAGAAGAAACTCTCATCGGGAATCCGACCTCCCTGTCAGCTGACACCAACTCGAGTTAGTTCAGTGCGAAACTTGAGGACAGAACTAAAGTAAACTTGTCGGTTTGTGAGTCTGAACGAAGATCCTCTGTGAGGGAAGAAGCTCCACTCTGTGTTTCTGTAGTTCAACAGCTCCAACAGAGTGAGACGGCTCCTCTAATAAAACCTTCAGCTGATCTCACGTCAGTTTCAGGAGTCACATTCTCCAGTTAAACTTTCACTCATATCAGATCCATACTTTAAGCTGATCAAGTTTAGAGTTTGAATCAGGACCTTCAGTTTTCGGATCAGGTAGCTCGTGAAAACTAAAGTGTCAGAGTTGGATTCTGCAGCTGTTTCAACGTGTCAGAATCAAATTTAGCAACATTCAGGTCAATTATCAGATTGGACTCAGGATCAGCAGATAATCAATATTACAGGACTCAGATCTCTAATTTCTACTGTTGAAAGATAAAAGATAAAATGTTTGTCAAATCCTGTCCGTGACCACTGGAAACATCTGCAGCCTTTTGGAGTCTGATAAACTTTCTGTTACTCAAACTGGACTTTCAGAGTCGCCCTGAATGCATCAACACTTCTATGGACTATGACAGGGAAGGCTAGAGAGCTGATTGACATGATGCAGAGAAGGAAGGTGGACATACTGTGTGTCCAGGAGACCAGGTGGAAAGGTAGCAAGGCTAGAAGCTTAGGAGCAGGGTTCAAGTTGTTCTACCATGGGTCGGATAGGAAGAGAAACGGAGTAGGAGTTATCCTGAAAGAGGAGTTTGTGAGGAATGTTCTTGAGGTGAAAAGAGTGTCAGACAGGTTGATGAGCCTGAAGCTGGAAACTGAAGGGGTGATGTTCAATGTTGTGAGTGGTTATGCCCCACAGGTAGGATGTGAGTTAGAAGAGAAGGAGAAATTCTGGAGTGAGTTAGATGAAGTGATGCAGAGCATCCCCAGAGGTGAGAGAGTGGTGATTGGTGCAGATTTCAACGGGCATGTAGGTGAAGGGAACAGAGGTGATGAGAATGTGATGGGCAGGTTTGGTCTTCAGGACAGGAACGCAGAAGGACAGATGGTGGTAGACTTTGCAAAGAGGATGGAAATGGCTGTAGTGAACACTTTCTTCCAGAAGAGGCAGGAACATAGGGTGACCTATAAGAGCGGAGGGAGAAGCACTCAGGTGGACTACATCTTGTGTAGACGTTGTAATCTGAAAGAGACCAGTGACTGTAAAGTAGTGGTAGGTGAGAGTGTAGCCAGACAACACAGGATGCTAGTCTGTAAAATGACTCTGGTGGTGATCAGGAAGACAGGTAGGAGGGTACTCGGTGTGTCATCTGGAAAGAGGAAAGTGGACAAGGAGACTTGGTGGTGGAACCAGGAAGTTCAGGAGTGTATACAGAGAAAGAGGGTTAGCAAAGAAGAAGTGGGACACTGAAGAGGACTGAAGAGAGTAGACAGGAGTACAGGGAGATGCAGCATAAGGTGAAAGGTAGAGGTGGCAAAGGCCAAACAAAGAGCATATGAGGACTTGTATGCTAGGTTGGACACTAAAGAGGGAGAGGTGGATTTGTACAGGTTGGCCAGACAAAGAGATAGAGATGGGAAGGATGTGCAGCAGGTTAGGGTGATTAAAGATAAGGATGGAAATGTATTGACAGGTGCCAGGAGTGTGATGGGAAGATGGAAGGAGTACTTTGAAGAGTTGATGAATGAGGAAAATGAAAGGGAACGAAGAGTAGAAGAGGTGACTGGTGTGGAGCAGGAAGTAGCAAAGATTAGCAAGAGTGAAGTGAGGAGGACGTTGAAGAGGATGAAGAGTGGAAAGGCAGTTGGTCCTGATGACATACCTGTGGAGGTATGGAAGTGTCTAGGAGAGGTGGCAGTAGAGTTTCTGACTAGTTTGTTTAACAAGATCTTGGAGAGTGAGAGGATGCCCGAGGAATGGAGGAGAAGTGTACTGATGTTGAGGTTCTCTTTGGGAGTGACGAGGATGGACAGGATCAGGAACGAGTCCATCAGAGGGACAGCTCATGTTAGATGTTTCGGAGATAAAGCCAGAGAGGCCAGATTGAGGTGGTTTGGACACGTTCAGAGGAGAGACTGTGAATATATTGGTAGAAGGATGCTGAGGTTGGAGCTGCCAGGCAGGAGGTCTAGAGGAAGACCAAAGAGGAGATTTATGGATGTAGTGAGAGAGGACATGAAGTTAATTGGTGTGAGTGAAGAGGACGCAGAGGACAGGGTTAGATGGAGGCGCATGATTCGCTGTGGCGACCCCTGAAAGGGACCAGCCCAAAGGAAAAGAAGAAGATAAAAATAGGGAATAGTATATATTCAGAGAAATAAATCAGAAAATGATCAGTTTTAAAACATAAACGTGTTGTAAAACAGTATAAAACTTATCTGTATAAAACAGATAAGTGCTAATGCATTTAAAAACAAGACACCAACACAACAAACACACACCTCCGGCGGTGTTTGAAGCAGGATAGAATATATTCACCATCTCTCACTCCCTGATGTTCACAGGGAGAACAGACCCGAGACGGAGTTACCAGTTTTCATTTAGACCGCCTGGGTTTGATCCCTGTCTCTGACCTGGACCAGTCCATATGTCTCTCCACGTGCTGGTTCAGGCCTCTGATGGGTCAGGGTACGTCTCCAGGAAATGAATCTAAGTCAATGTAATGTCCTCTAAAGCAGGGAACATTGACTGTGTGTGTGTGCGCTTCCTCTCATTCAGCCGCCTGCAGTCAGAATGACATCACATCCTGTGAGCGGCGTCCTGCTGATGATGTCACTGCTTGACTGGTGGTCACATTTTGTGTGGAGTCAAACCAACAACAGGAAACGATCCTCAGCTCCACCCAGCGACATCACAGAGCCCACTGAGGCAGCAGGTCAGCTCCTGCAGGCGGAGCGGCTTCGTTCTGAACCGTCCAGATCAGCTGACGTCGGAAAACCTTTTAATCCTTCAGAGTTTTAATCTGCTGCTGATTCAGCTTTTGTTTCTTTCTGTTGTTGTTAATAGTCACACACACCATTCTGTGTTCATGCTGTAACTGCTTACAGGACATGATTTTCATGTTTCTGTCCCAGGTTTCATCCTTGCATCACATTTAACAGTCAAAAGAAACTCAAACGGTCACCAAAACTGACTGTTTCTCTCTGCAGGGTCATTTTCAGAGACATGAACTGAAACTAACTGCTTCCTGGAAGGAAGGAGATAAATATACAAACTAATGTAGTTTCCTGCACGAATGTATATGGCTCGTTTGTCTCATTGTTCTTTAAGCCCCGTTGTGTCTCCGTGTAGTCAAAGTGTCCCAGCAGCTCCTGTCTGCACTGGACTCGTGGACGGACAGACAGCTGGGACACTGAAGGAACCTCAGAGACAGGAAGGGTCTCAGGCAGGTTCTGCAGCGTCGGTTCTCTCTGGGTTCTAAGCTGATGTACGGAGGTTTGTTCTGACTCTGGAAGTGTGAGTCTCACTGAAGGATCCAACATGAGTTTCCTGTCTGAGAACTCAGATCTGGCTGAGTCAGGAGGAGGAGTTAGTGTGTCCTGCATGTACTAATCAGAATGATTAGTGTAACAGAACCACACAGTCCTGTAAAATGGTCTCATCAGACAATACCCCCATTTTCCAACTGCTGTTTTAGGAAAAATACTTTTTTGAGACTCGAAACCCAAAACTGGAATACTCGTCCCGTTGGGGAAGTTTCTCTGAGACACTGTTAATCTGAGAAGCCTTTTCTCTGTAAACATTAAACATGAACTATTCCATTAAAGCAGAAGGTAAAGTTTGTATTTCTGTCACAGACTCTCTCACCTGTCAGAAGGATTTTGACAGTTAGCAGGTTTTTTTGACAATATTCTGGAGAAGAGTAAAGACCCGCCCACTTCCTGGATATGACCAGGAAATAATAAAAAAAGGCAGAGGCCACGAGGACGCAACACAACTGGATGAGTCTCAAGCTTGACTGAAAATGATACTTAGACTTATACTTACAGTTACAGCTTCAAACCAGCAGTAAAGGACTGATGACTGACTGAAAATATATATTTAACTTACAAGTATCCAGCTAAACCATCATCAGACCAGTTAGTTGTTTGCGACACAACTGACTTTGTTTCTCACCTGCAGTGTTTTTGTTTGTCTGGTCTGGACAGGTGGACGTCTGTCTGTGCTGCCAGCGTTTGACCTGCAGCTGCTGCAGCCAATAGAGCATGAGCTCCTGGGTCACCGCCTGTGGGGGGGTTATATTAATACAGATAACTGAAGACACATACATTTATAGTTTGACTTATTTTGAAGGGGCAGACTACGGATTCTATGTGTGAATATGAGTTCACTGGTTGATGGAGAGCTAATTCTCCAGGTGAGGTTTACTGTCCCCACACAGTGAACGACACAGGACTATATGGCCCCCTACCTTGAGTATGAAGGTGCGTTCAGGTGTCTTGATGTGGAAGGTGCCCCTCTCGGCCTTCAGCGGGTAGGTGAAGGTGGCGCTACAGAGCTCCACCCGGCCGAGTGGCGTCACATCCTGCGGCGTGCGGTAGTAGAACAGCTGGTTCTTCTTCTCCTCATAGGTGAACCATCGCTGCTTCCAGGCCCTCAGGGGCCCCCCTTGCTTCTGTAGGAAGCCACACAGTTTGGGCTCACCTGAAGAAGAAACCAGAGGGCGGGGCTGCACCTGGTTACAGAACCCCTCAATAGTGAGGGGCGGAGCCTGGACCGGCGGAGCCAGGGTCGACGCTTCAGTCGGATGGACTAACGAAGGAAGAACCTGAGGCGAAGACTGGCGGTTCTGCTGGTCTGCTGGAGGAGGAGCCTGCTGGGTGCCCAGGTGAGGAGGAGGAACCCGCTGGGTGCCCAGGTGAGGAGGAGGAGCCTGCTGGGTGTTCAGGTGAAGAGGAGGAGCCTGCTGGGTGTTCAGGTGAGGAGGAGGGGCCTGCTGGGTGTTCAGGTGAGGAGGAGGGGCCTGCTGGGTGCTCAGGTGAGGAGGAGGAGCCTGCTGGGTGCTCAGGTGAGGAGGAGGAGCCCGCTGGGTGTTCAGGTGAGGAGGAGGAGCCCGCTGGGTGCTCAGGTGAGGAGGAGGGTCATCTTCAGTTTTCTGGTTTGTAAGACAAAGATCTTCCTGGGTTTGGTGTTCCTGAGAGTCGTCTGGTTTTTGCTCTGTACGAAGAGGACCTGGTTTTGTTGGAGAAGGTTGATCTGGTTTAGGTTTTGGAGAAGGAGAAGCTTTTGTTTCCTTTTTATCTGTCGGAGGCGAAGCTCCCAGTTTTTGTTGTTCTGGAAGAAGAGGATCTAGTCTTGTTTGATTTGTTTGAGCTGGAGAAGTTTTTTCCGGTTTTAGTTGATGTTTTGGGGAAGTCTGATCTTCTGGTTTTAGTTTATCTGGATTTGGTTGATGTTTTGGGGAAGTACGATCTTCTGGTTTTAGTTGATCTTTCTGAGAAGAACCTTCTGTTTTCTGTTGAGGATTTGGTTTTAGTTGATCTGGTTTGGTTGGAGAATCTTCTGGTTTATGTTTTTCTGTTGGAGGATCCTGGTGGTTTGTAAGTTTGGTGAGACCCAGCTGGTCTGGTTTCTGTTGGGTCTCTGCAGGACTCTGGTGCTTCTGGGTCCCGGGCAGACTGACTGACTCTCTGCTCTGCCCGTCGTCCTCAGAAGCTGAGATCCAATCAGCTGGTTGAGCCGCCTCCTCCTCAGCGTGGGCAGGAAGCGAGCGAGACGAGGCAGCGCTGGGATTTCCTGCCGAGCCGCTGCAATCCATGCTTCCAAAAAAAGAAAAGAAAACAGAGAGCGGGAGGAAGACGACGGAGAGAAACTTTAATGACGTTTGTAAGGAAACTGACGGTTCAGCTGAAATCCGTCATCACCATTTCTGACGGATTTCGGTAGAAAGAACAGTTTAACCGTTAAAAGCCGTTCATCTTGACGGTCCTCTCTCACGTGTTAGCCACATGTCAGTAAATCACAGGAACTGCCTTCTTTCACCAACGTACCATCCAGAATCAGCTGTGTGCTTTTCTCCGGCCGGCTCATGACGGCAACAAAAAGGGCCAAAACGCAGCTGCCAGAGCTCAAGATCTAAGACGTTTGATCATACAACTCTGGTCCTGATGCGTTTGGCTACCAACACGAACCAGACTACCGAGTCTACAGACTTAAACAGCTCCGGTCTTCTGTCTCTTTCTAAGCATCACGTCCGTACGTTCTCCTGATGCTGCTAATTTAACTGTAACTTATTTAACCCATCGAGCTCCTTTCTGTTCTGTTGCTGTGTGAACCTTCGTCCCTCAGTCCTGCTGTCATATTAACATTAGTGCCCGGATGTTTGGGACGCTGCCTGATGTCTGATTTTTTACTTGCAAGGTAAAGACTCTTTGGGTGACTTTAAATAAACTGAAGTTAAAGTTGACTAAACGTTGATTGTAATAATTATAGAGTGATGATGATCAATATCTGCTGTTATAGACCTGAAACGCTCTGTGATCTTGTTTTTATGTGCAAGAAAATGTCAGAAAATACAATTACATGATGCAAAAACTACAGATCTGTTAAAGTTTCTGTTAATTTGAATATTTTTCCATGTTTATACAAATAAAGTTTATTACGTTCAGTTTTTACATCTTAAAGTGGCTAAACTTCTCTCCTCCGCCAGGACAAAGTATTTCAATGCTGCAGTTTAAGATGAAGATCAGATTAAAAGGACACGGAGTCTAAAAACTATGATACATTAGTCTCTTAACACCTGCTAAGTGTGAACTTCAGGTTCTCATGTTCCGTGGAGGAAATAACGAGGACGCCATGATGTCCATGGGACTAAATAACCATGGATATTTCCCTGTTAAGGAATATTTGAATAGTTTTGCTGCAGTGGAGGACCGGAGTTCTTCTTCTTCTGCCTGTTGGACTGAACACATTCAAACTCTGAAGGCTCAAAGGAAATGATTTCCACCGTGATGAGAGATAATAACAGGAAGTACGAACAGACACACGTTCGTACTTGAAGAGCCCCGGGACGACAGGTTCCCCTGGTTCTAATACGCATGTTTCTGATGGCGGAAACCCGGAGGATTCGAACCCCGAACCTTCTAGCTGCGAGGCGACAGTGCGGCCCACTGAGCCACCATCAGACCTGTCATGGCGATAGACTTGAACCTTTAGAGCTGAATATAAGGATCCGAGCTGTTTAAGGGATCAGCCGACGTTTTAGCCTTGCACTTCCATGAAGTCGTTGGACTTGTGAGATGTTAAAGAAAGAGAGGGTGTGTATCTTCCAAAGTTACAGTTCCTTTAGTCTAAACCTCCTCCTTTATGTTACGACTCAGCACGTAAAGTCTGTCCTAAAGGAACAGCAACGTCCACCTGATGTGTCCACAGATAAACTGCAGACCAAATTTAAGCCCCTCTCACTTTTATTGTTTGATTCTCTTACAGAAATCTCAGAGATCTGAGCTGAATACATGTGGCTACACTCACCTGAGTCTCCCTCAGGTGTGACTGTGAGCTTTAACTCTCAGGCTATGTGGTGCCTGCCATTCCCTGTTGGGAGCCATACAGCCTGACAGAGGACCTGCAGACACTACTCAGGGCTAAAAAGGACGGTCACCTTCTCTGCTTCTATATTCTTCGACTTGTGTATTCAGATGTTCCATATGAAAATGGTGGTAAGAGCAGAACGTGCAGGTGTGTCTGTGACGCCTCTCCGGATCTAATTATGGCCACAGAAATCACAGCTGTCAAAGTCTGAGCCTGTGAGAAACAGAATCTGGAACAGATTCCAAAATAAAGCTGCGGCCAAACACTGGGAGAAACATGGAAATCACTCTGACAGGAAGTGATGAGATAACCCCCCCCCACACACACACACACACACTGCCGTGTTTCAGCGAGTCCTGACCTGCTCAGAAACACACCTGAGTGGTTACCTGAAGGGGCGTGGCCTGAACACACCTGGCTGGCTCTCGATCCCGTTGAAATGGCAGCTGCAGCAGAAGAAAACAAACTCAACTCGGACTCTGCCGCTGCTGACGTCTTCTTCTCTCGTTGTTGTTGTTGACTTCTTCTTCTTCTCTGCTTCGGGTCCCGTTTAATCCCGACCCCTGGCCTCTTCCTGATCCCTCCTGCCCGTCACGCTCCTTTCTGCCCGACAAGTCACTCAAGGCACCGCGATAATACGCACAACTTCCGGTCTCAAAATAAGAGCTGGTTTTAAAAAGTTCTCTCTCGTAGCTTTTCAAAATAAAAACCCCTTTTCTCACCAATAACATCAGCTGTGATTTCTTCATGGAGACATGAGCTCCAGTCAGATTGTGTTGATTCTAAGTAAGTACATTTACAGTTTATTCCCCCTTCATGCTCTACATTTATCTGACAGCAGAGTTAACTATAGTAAGCTTATAGAACAAGAGGAAAGTTTCCAAACGTCCTGTGAGCGTTTAAATAAAACCAGTGTGTAGCTGTGTTCTCAGCACATTTTGAGTCTGGAAGCCGTTATTATTTCCATGATTTATTAAAATGATGTCTGTCTGCCTCTGCTGAATGTCCTGGAGGAGCTGAGAACAACGCTTTACACGTTAACACATTTATTCCGTACAGATGGAGCAAAGATCACGTTCAAATACGATGTTAAAATCATTGTTCACACACGGAAACTAACATTAAGCAGAATGTTTTACATGATGCGACGACACAAACCTTTAACAGGTTTTATTAGTTTGTCACCACTTCATGTGGAAGCCGAACCATAAACTTTCACTGACACTTCAACTGCTTTCAGCTGCTGTCAGTGAAGAAACGTCAGTAAAACTGACACATCGACTGCTTTCAGTGCTTCAGCTCTCATCCACCATTTTACAAGCAGAAATGTGACTTTTTAAAAGATCTGACATGTTCGGCCCAAATCTTTGAGTGTAAAACCAAGTCTAAGGTGTCAAACAGCTGTTACAGGACGTGAAGACACAAAGACAGACAGACACACACACAAACGTCCTTCCGGATCAATAAAGAAGCACCTGAACAGCAGATCATGAAACCAGAAATCTCTTTTAATATCTTCCTCGAGCTACGTGGATCTTTGCAGAACAACAGGAGACAAACAGAGTGATCCTGAACAGACTTGTAACGCAGTATTTCATGGGGGTACTAGTACTAGTACTAAAGTACAGGCGGAGTTTATTCCTGAGGAACTCATCAGCTGTTGCAACATGAGCGTCTGCTGCCCCCTGCTGTTCGCTCAGAGCATCACTTCCTGTGTGTGTGTGTGTGTGTGGGGGGGGGGGGGGGGGGCCAAGTAAATACATACA
>CM022490.1:30344456-30358388 GCA_011952105.1 Coreoperca whiteheadi | reverse complement strand
CGGGAGGCAGACACCATCTCCACATTTAAGAGTAGGCTAAAGACTTTTCTCTGTGATAAAGCTTATAGTTAGGGCTGGCTCAGGAGAGTCCTGAACCATCCCTTAGTTATGCTGCTATAGGCCTAGACTGTCGGGGGACTTCCCATGATGCACCTCTCTCTCTTCACCTCTGTCCTCCTCTCCATCCGTATGCATTCGCATCCCATAAATGCATGTCACTAACTTGACTTCTTCCGTCTCCCGGAGTTTTGTGCTTTGTCGTCCGTCTATTCTTTCTTAGTGTCACTTTCAGCAGGTATTTCAGTGTCCGGAGATGTATCTGGATCGGTGACTATGGCGACCTGCTGGGGCAGTGCTGCTGTGTCTATGGTGCAGGGGACGAGTGGCTCGGGTCCTGCTCGTTGGGCTCCACCTGGAGCTGCTCGGCTGTCCGTCTGGACCCATCATCTTCCCTTATGTTTTACCACCTAAACATTTCTAACATAATAATATATATATATATACAACAATTTTGCCATCATGGCTATATATGTTATAGTTTTGATGCTATAAATCTATTCTGTACTTACGACATCTATTGCATGTCTGTCCGTCCTGGGAGAGGGATCCCTCCTCTGTTGCTCTTCCTGAGGTTTCTATCGTTTTTTTTTCCCCTATTAAAAGGGTTTGTTTTTTTTTGGGTAGTTTTTCCTTAATCGAATCGAGGGTCTAAGGACAGAGGGTGTCGTATGTTACAGATTGTGAAGCCCTTTGAGGCAAATGTGATTTGTGATACTGGGCTATATAAATAAAATTGAATTGAATTGAATTGAATTGAAACGATTCAAATGATCCAAATCTACTTCAAAGTATCAAAACACAGAGTCCAGACTAGAGAAGTGTTTCGGACTTTTAAAGACCACCATCTGTACCTCTATCAGAGACGTATCTATTGTTCACTTCATTGTTCTTTAAATGTTCAGCACGACCATCGTAAACAGCTGGAGTCGACCACGTTTCTGTTCCTTCACATTCTTGGAGAAACAGGTTTTTGGGACTTTCTCGCCCAAAATGGAGCCTTAAAAACAGTAACTGTATCTTCAGTAATGTGACGGATTTCTGACTGAAACAGATTGTGTTCAGAGTTATATGACAAGAGGGATCTTAAGTCAAGTCCGTCTGATTCGATTGGACCATTCAAAAATGGGCGTGGCTTAACGAAGCCAGTGCGATTATCAGCTGTAGAGAGACGCAGAGGACTGTTGGCGTCACACGGAGGAGAAACGCTCTCTGAGCTGAAGGAGCGTCGCTCTGCTGAAGCTACTCGGCCCAGGAGCTCACGCTCAGGTGTGGCTCTGTGTGATGGGAGGGGTCAGCTGGTCACAGCGAATCGCACTGGATAAATTCACGTTTACGCCCCCAAGCTCAACAGGAGCCACCAAAACATTGTGTAAAGTTTATGTATGCTTTCCAGGTGGATGAAAGAGAGGGGTTTTAATATAACTTTGTAGAGATCTGTTTTCACGTTGACATTAAAAGGTCATTTTTCAGTTTCAAAATATCCACATTAAATCCACTTTGATTCCATGTTGTGAAACCTGAAAACTTTGGCACATAACAAGAGATAACTGAACACTTAAAGACAAGAACGATGTAATTTCTACTTCACTGTCTGTAATAATGTCGGTTAAAGGCACGTGAGTTGATGTCCTCGCTCGTGTCCTTTGCTCTGCAGACTTGAGAGAAGCTCTGAACCGGGAGATACTTCTATTATAAAATAAATGTTCTCTGTACCTTCTCACTGCCAAAGTACATCAGGTTCTTGCCATCAAACTTCACGTAGCGCTTCTGGAAAACATAGTTCCTGAAAAATAAAAAACACACATCAGATCCAGAGACAGTCACATGATCACCTTTATAACAAAGACGCAAAGACACATCCCGACTGTGTCCAAAACTCTCATAGCAAAACTAGTCATTTATGGGTTACAGCGACATCAGACTGGTGTAGTCTGGTCGGGTCCACTCTGAACTACAAAGTTTTGGGAGAGGATCATATTCACAGATACGGAGCATCGGCAGAAATTCATTATGAAAATATCTGGTTCTGTATTAATTGTAGTTCACACATATTGGTGAAACACCACAGAGAACTTTCTTGTTTTAAAGTGTAGTAGGAGGAGGAAAGGAGGGAAGAAGAACTGGCAAACACACACCGAGTGGAGGATGAAGAAGAAGAGGGGGATGAAGAAGAAGAAGAGGAGGAGGAGGAGGAGGAGAGGAAGGTGACGAGGCAGAGGCAGCTCCTCAGGAGGGAGGAGACACAGGGAGGAGCTGAGAGGAGGAGACGCAGCAGCACAGCCAGCACTGACCTCTGACCCCTGACGAACACAACACACACACACAAAGACACACTCAGATGTGTTCAGACATTCAGACAGAACAGGAAGCTGTGCGTCACTGAACTTTCCGATTCGACCACTGTGATTGGCCAGGGGAGAACATGGGAGGAGCTCCAGGATCTCCTCAGACTCCTTTCTCCACATACCTGTACAGTATAAACACCTTTACTCTGTCTGAGTGCTCATCTGCCTTTAGACGCACAAGGATACTTTACATGCTAACGTTATGCTACCCCTTAATTCACCCAAGCCTCTGCAAACTCCTTAAGAACCTCAGGAACGTGCTCGAGAACCTCTGGTACCTCTTGAAGCAGCTGTGTAAATTAAACGCACCCTTGTGGAGACAGCTTGTCCAGCCAGCTGCTGATGATGGGCGGGGCTCTCTCGGTCAGGGAGGTGTAGCTGGCGTAGGGGGAGATGGTCAGGTCCTCGTCTGTCTCTGAGGGGAAGGTGTGGGGGGGCAGGGAGAGGTAGCGGATGGGGGGTGGAGGTTCTCCGACGGTGCTGTAACCCTGAGAGTCTCCGGAGTGAAGAGCCTGAGACAAACGCTTCGTCCAGGAGAACTTCTGACACCTGAAGGTACAAATATAACTTTACCTCTACAGTTAACCTGCTTTATACACTCTGAGAAACACGGCATCACATCCACTATTTTACCGTTTGTAATCAGCAGAAAAAAATGATTCTCTCATCTCTTTGGTCCTATAATGTGATGACATTTGAGCTCATTGTTACTCAAAGTTCATTACTGACCTTAGTAACAGCAGTTGAGAAGACAATCTCACTACGAGGTCCATTTAGTGGCTGTTCTGTAGCTTTCAATCATATCTTTCTCAACTGCTCCTTCCAAGATGAAGAACGAACTTTGAGCTTAAGTATTAACTTAGTTTCGTCTGCATTCAACACAGGCTTACGTTAGGAGAGCTGGGACAGCAAAATATTAAAACACAGACTGTGAAGTGCATCCAAAGAGAAGAACTACAAAATAAAAGTGGGCTGAGTACAGAACCTTGGGGCACGCCAGAGTGCCGACAATATGCAGATGATACAGTTTTATATCTGTCTTATATATATACTGTGTATATATGTGTATGTATAGCGCCTTTCTAGTCTTCCGACTACTCGAAGCGCTTTTACACTACATATCACATTCACCCCATTCACACACATTGATACCCTGATGGCAGAGGCTAACTGCCATCAGTACAAAATAAACTAATCATTCACACACATATATACACGCAAACACAAATACACACCAACTTGCCATTAATATTTTGCAGTCTCAGCTCATTCAACCTAAGCTTGTATTGAATACAGACAAAAGTAATTAATGTTATTTTGTGAGGCTCTGAGGAAGCCTACAGACATTATGGATATAAGTGTCTTATTACTGTCTCATTACTCAGAATTAAGTCATGTAAACCCTGTATGTGTTTCTGTGTGTCGTACCCATGATCCTCTGCATGTTTCTCCTCCCCCCTCCTCATCGCTCTTTCCTCCAGTCTGCTCCTTTCACTCTGCAGGATAAAATATTAAATGAGCACATTTCTATTATCAACCGCTGGATTTAAAATTAAACCAACTCCGACCAATTTTATTAGCTGATCTCTCTCCACCTGGGGTTCACCAGCCAGTGTCCTTTTAATATTATCTTTACAAAGAACACTAGTTTTGCCTTTGTGCTGCTGTCTCACCTCAGAGATGAGTAGATTTCTTCTGGTTTGGAAAACAGTTTCACAGTACGGGCTGATCTCCTCCTCAGGGTCGTCTGTTGAAGATGTTAGAAAACTCTGAGTTCATTAGGTAAACCCAGCCCTGTGACCCTGGTCTGACTATTAAACCACATAAACACAACTTTAATTTTCAGTGTTCTAACATGACGGACTATAAATTCTCAAATAATGGCTAATAATAAAGGCCAGTGCGGAAAAACCCAATAAACGGATTTAGATTTAAATTCAGGGCAGATTTTTAGTAAAAACAGTCTTACTGTGCACATGAGTCATGTCTGTACTCACCTCTGGCTGATCCTGAAGAGTTGTTACTTAAAGTGCTGCCACTGAAAACGCACACACAAAGAGAAAGAACAAATAAGCTTTCAATCATTTATTTATAGTCACACTCCAGTGATTTAGTGTGTCACTAAAGAAGTTGGACTTGTGAGAGACAGATAAAAACAGAACTGGTGCAGCAGAGGTGGAGATCCTGACATTTAGTCCTTAGTATGGGTCAAACTCCAAAAACACTGGATCCACTGGATTATATATCCCATCTAGCCTGGGAACATCTTAGAGTCCTAATCAAGGATCACAAGCTGAAATGCGTTGGTACGATACTATGGAGACATACTGCAAGTGCTGAAGCAGTTTTGACGCCTTAAAGCTGGTCCCTGGTCCAGGAGAGCCCAGTGCATCTCTCTCTCCTCTACCCACCTGTCCTCCTATCTGTTTCCAAAACACAGCCCTCCCACTTTAAATGTCAGAAAGGTGCGGGAGGATGGGGTTTCAGATGCTGTTCGAAGAGCCAACAATCACTTCATTAGAAACATACTGAAACCATTGGTCAACGCCGACCCAGACAAGCGGCAGGAAATGGTTCGATGGAAACATTTGTTTTGCCTGTTGTTACTGTGTTTGTGATCACCTGAATGTAGCTGCTGCAGTTGCTATTAGAGCGTTAGCAGTAACTATAGCAGAAAAGATTCTGCGGTTTACCATGTATCAAAAGAGGCTTGTCAAGGCCAAAAACTGACAGTGTGATCAGGATCAGACACACAGTGTGCCTCACTTAGTAAGATGTTTTTCACTGTTCATGGATGGATAGATAGACACAGCAGATACATGGATAGGTTGGCAGGTAGGTCGGTAAGCCTTGGGGGGGCCTCGGGTCGGTGGGTCGGTCTTCAGGTTTTGACACAAGATTTTGCCGAGCACAGTCAAAAGACTAAGTAAATAGACCTCCTTGTGTGGACCCTGAGCAGGAAGCAAGTCCATCAGAGTGACATACCTGTTTCTCTCGGGGTTCCTGTCAGGTGTTAGTCTGGGTGGAGTCGGAGGAGCCGACTGCTGGCTGCAGTAACTCCTCCCTCCACTGGGGACAGTAGAACCTGTCAAAGTGCCCCAGTAGATCTCATTGGAGACCATCTCCATGGCACCGCCTCTGGGTGATCCGGAAGGTGAGGATCCAGAGTGCCTGCTGTTGTCAAGACTACCGGAACAGGAAGTCACAGGAAGTGTCTGGTTCTGCTCTGTCCGCACAGGTGAAGAAGAGGAAGATGAGGGCGGGGACCCCTGGAATGTGGCAGGGGGGACCCCACGGTTCAGCCTCGGGGGAACAGGAGGCAACAACCCTCTGGCGTCTGTCAGAGACAAGCTACGACCAGGCCTCCTCCTCTCTGCCTGGCTCGGTCTTCGGCTGGGTGTGGTCGACTTATCATAGAGTTCATCAGGAGTGGGCGTGTCCCCTGAGGTCAAACCCTCTAACACAGTGAAACAGATGGACTCCTGGGAAAGCCTCCTGGACGGGGGCAGGTCTGGTGGTGGACAGAAGTGGATGGGTGCTGTCCTGCGGCGATTGAAGACAGTTCTGGGTTTAGGAACCGGCTTCACCACAGGTCTGCTGCTGTCCGAGTTGGTCAGCATGGCGGCGAGGTTCGGAGCCGAGCTGTTCCTGAACGCCTCAAAGTTAACGGGTCCTGTCGACTGTCGGAGCGACGCAGCGCTGGGACGTCGCTCTGAGGAAGAAACGTCTGTCACAGACTGACAGCGGTCACGGGGGAGATCAGCTTTTTGATTGGCTCTTTGACCCTCTGTCCTCTGAATGTGACCGACCAATCGTAGGATTCTCTTGCGGTGTCCTGTGGCGGTTATACCCAGGCTGACCAAGGCGTCATGATCCAGGTGGGTCAAGTCTCTAGCCAATAGCAGACCAGCTCGACGGAAGCTGTCCAGATACCTGCAGCGGAAAAAGGTAATTAAACTTAAACAATTCAGCAGGTTGAAAGTTTGTGTTTGCTATGATGATGTTCCCACCTTGGTGTAGACTAAATACCTATAAACTGTTTATATTATATTACTACTATCATTAATACTGTAAACACATCAGAAGTATGGATGTTGTTTTCTATGCTGTGCATTTGTGTGTGATGTTTTGGCTGACTGGACACTTGTGTGGAACTGTGTGTTAACTGGAGCCCTGAAGATGCCCTGGAGGTTTGCAAACCAGATTAATTTTTAGAACATTTTGAAAAATCAGGTCTACGAGGTTTATGCTAAACCTTTAGCATAGACTGGTACATTACACCACAGTAGATGCATTTAGCGGCGTCTTCCGTGTCTCCCAAAACAAACAGACAATTCACATTAAAAAACTCAGCGTCAAACCTGAGGAAACGGTCGCGGTCAGTTTCAGCTAAAGGTATGTGTTGCTGTGGTTAATCTTAGTCTTCGTCTTGTTAGAATAAAAGAGTCCTCCACAATGACCCGTTTAGTTTTAAACATTTCATTAGATGGAGCCGTGAGCTCGGCAGACCACAGTACGTTTTCTATGGATGAATTACAGTTTTTTACAATCGCTAGGACACATTTCTCAACACTTAGGTCACTTTTTCAAAACTCTTCACACCGTGATCTCAACAGAAGTCTGTGTGGCCTAAACTGCGGATCACTGGAAGAAGAGTCAGAGGAAGATGGAGAGCCGGACTCTCACATGACGGCTACTGTAGCAGCCTGACTCTTGTGTTGCCTTGGGGCTTTACTTTAGAGGGTCCTGGAGACTGAAGGCAGGCAAACACCCCACATATTCATCTGTGTCGAAACACGGCGGCGAGGAAGGAGGGTGACAGGGAAGAGAGCCACATGGACGTCTGACTCAGTCCCATGTAGTGCGGAGGACTCCAACCAGGAGAGAGGCGTCCTGGGTTACACAAGGAAACAGCGTATAAAGCTGCATGCTGGAGCTTCGGCTCTCTGCTCGATCAGGGACAACCTTTGCTGCTGTTATGGAACAAAGAGCTGATCTGAGACATGTTGCACTGCAGTTTGAATGGGAAGTTAACAGCTGAAGGCTGCTCAGGAGAACTGCGAGAAGAGTTTAGCAAAGAGACCTGAGACCTGTGTCCTAGCGGTTGTAAAAAACTGTAATTAACGTTAGCTACCAACTATCGCAAAATGATTTTGAAGTAACGCTCCTCTTACTTGAGTACCCTTCTCGGCCTCTCTGCCCACCTCTGTATGCTACATGTTGAGTAACTCTGTAGAAGGCACAGTCGACCCTGCTAACTAAATCACAGATCTCCATCATATCAAGCCCCTCTGTTTCGTCCCAGCTAGGCGTGTAACGGATCGCAGCTGACCCGTGACCCGTACGGATCACGACCCACGGTTCGGCACGCACGTGACCCGCAGATTAATTGCTTTTTTTGTTAACTAGTGGATTCATCTAAAATGTTCAGCGTTCGCAGAGTTAAGGATAGTTTTTCTGCTGATGTTGCTTTTAGAGTAACTGCGTTATTTTAAACTGGATGCTGAGTTTCAGTGAAACTCCACACAGCAGTCGTGTGTTCAGTGAACAGGGCGTGTTAATGAGTCAGCGATGGCGGAGCAGAAGAGCCTGAAAACCCTCCCACATCATTTAAATCGCAGTATGGGAGCATTTTGGCTTCCCAGTAAAATATGATGATGACGGAAGAAGGGCGGGGACAGAACTGTAAACGATGTAGACTCCAACAGTTCCTGGCTGTACGTTTTCATGTAATAAATACAAATGGAAAAATTGTCTCCTCTCCCTTTATTTTCTGATCCGAAAAATGACCCGAGACTCGTGATCCGTGATGTGATCCGAACCGTGGGTTTAGTGATCCGTCACACCACTAGTCCCAGCCTCTGACCTCTCCAGGTGGATCGCTACCAGAAGCGTCTCAACCGGCGTGCTTCCATCCAGCGAGGCCATGACGACCAACGTGGAGTCTGGATCTGACTTCGTCTCCTCCACATTCAGGAAACACCGAGGCCATCACTGACCTACAGTCAGCAGCTGTCCATCTGGGGGGGGCAACAACAAAATACACAATTAGACTACGGACACAGAAGTGTGATTCTAACCAACACAACTCTTCAGCTTCTGTCCAGCTGCGTTCAGACATGCTGCCTGGTTAACCGTAGCAACAGCAGTGATGCTTTGGGCCGTGTTATAAACCCGATGTGTTAAAGAGACTACACACACACACACACACACACATCAGGAGCCTTTCTGGTTCTGAAAGATGATGAAAATAAACAAACTCTGTAAACTCCAGGTTAATCTGCATCACTGTGACCTCTGACCCCCCTCCCAGCCAACCAGAACCACAGAAGCAGAACGAAACATGTCGTCAGCGGGCGGACACAGCCCCAGGATTGTTCCTCAGCGTCTGCAGCAGGCTGACCTTTGACCTCTGGACAGACAGCGCTGGAGGGTCGGGGGGGGGGCAGCAGGCTCAGAACGCACGCTGCCGTGTGTCATGTGACGAGTGTTTCTGAGACAAGAGGCGTCACGATTATCTTTGGAAAACCATGAAAACCAGCAAACAGGACACGTCTTCTTCTTCACCTAAAGGATAAACTGACTGTTTCGATGCATTCAGTGTCCACGAAGTCTCGACTGTGTCGGTGAGACGTCACTCGAACTCCTGACGCACCGCACGCCCCCTCTCATTGGCCCACAGATTTCCTGCTTTATAACTGTTTAGCTGCAGCGTCTTCATGGTGTCAGGTGTGGATGTGTTGCAGCAGGACAGTTTGAAACTGGAGAAATACTCAAGATCTATGATCCATCGTAAAAGTGTAGAACTTCTGTTAAAACATTTTGTTGGGGTTGTGTCAGATACGACAGCTCAGTGCAGAACGGAAACACAACCGATCAGTGAATTATGGGAGGAAACTGACTCAAATCTTACTGGAACTGATATTTGAACTAAGCCTTTAATGATGT
Source organism: Coreoperca whiteheadi (assembly GCA_011952105.1). NCBI lineage: Eukaryota > Metazoa > Chordata > Actinopteri > Centrarchiformes > Sinipercidae > Coreoperca > Coreoperca whiteheadi. Next base: position 30,349,035 of record CM022490.1, on the reverse strand, counting down.
TTAGTTTCCTTAATACCTTAGACCTGGTACTTCTTTCAAAATAAAAGCTCTGTGCAATAATGCCCTTTGTTTGGTTGATGTTGAGTCTAGCATCTTTTGAATAGGAGAAAAATCAAAACCTCTAGCAGAGGAGGTGGAATTCCTTGTTTCAGTTGTGTCTGTAGTTTCCCTCTCAGGCAGTGCAACAGCCTCCAAAAGGTCAGGGTAGACTCACTGTTGCCTGAGAAGCAAAACCCAGGGCTTCAACCGAGAATCCCTCCGGCTGCTCCTGCACGGCACTGTGAGTTCCCAGGCCACTCAGGCGGGCCCAGGTCCAGCATTATACCCACAAGTATAGTGGGCTCCTGATTTTTGGACCCCGCGAATATAGTAAAACAAGCCCCCGCTCACACACACACAGGATACAGGGAGTGCCTGCAGCTGAGGCATGTTGCCTCGAGCTGAAGGGTGGAGGGCGTTCAAAGAAAGAACTGTGTGTGTGTGTGTGTGTGTGTGTGTGTGTGTGTGTGTGAGTGTGTGACCTTGTACAGCAGTGTTTGTGTATCTCTGGATTTCCTGAAAAGGTTGGAATGTGTTTTGTTTGACCTCACTCTGATTTTTGTGTGTGCGTGTCACAGTGCACTTCTACAGCCATTTTTGTGAGGACAAAATGCGTTATAGACCTTGGGAGTGAGGACATTTTGGCCGGTCCTCACTTTTCAAGAGACCTTCAAGGGGCCGTTTGAGGGTTCAGACCTGGTTTCAGGGTCAGGGTTAGAGTTACGGTTAGGATAAGGCGCTGGGGAATGCATTATGTGAATGAGAGTCCTCACAAGTATAGAAGTACCGGGTCGTGTGTGTTCAGTAGGGTCGTCACTTTTTATTCAAAATTCAAATTTTTGTTCGAACGTGGGAGAAAATGAAACATTCGAGCTGTATTCAGCTGTTTGAATTCAAGCGTTACGGTCTAAGACCCCACCGGAGTGTTTGAAGTAGTTTGCCCTGTGGTCCAGCAGAGGGCGCTCTGATAATCCAGCTAATCAATAAAATGGAGGAGCACACTAGCGAGCTGATCAGGTAATCGGGACACCGAAGCGTCTGAGCAGCAGAGTGAGGAAGGGTTTGGCTTCTAAATGACCAACAAACATCAGACTGCGACGAGATCTGCTGTCAGATCCTGTTTTATTTTGGAAATGATCTGTTCCCTCACGTGTCCGTTGGTTTTGCTTCCTGTCTGTTTCCACCTGTGTCTCGTTCTCTCCCCTACCTGAGGGTTGTCCTTTGTTCGGCATCGTCACTGTCAGCGAGTTACCTGTCTACAACCTGTCTGCCTGCAACACTCCAGCCATCACTCCCCGACAGCTGTCTGCGTTTGGGTCCTTTCCCCGTTGCCAACACACTATCCATAACGGAGGCTCCAGAAACCAGCGCAGCGGGTTTATCTGAATCACATAGGTGATCAACGTGGGGCTGCCCCTGAAATGTGATTTTAATCATCAGCATGAGTCAAACCTACACAGGATAATAACGTAACTGAGAGAGCGAAGCCGTCCCGACTCGCTTCTGAGAAACGACGTTAAAGGCACTGTTTCCTGTTTCTACCTTCACAATAAGAACCATGATATCACGAGCGTTCGTCAAACGTTAAGAATATCTTTGTGACGGTCGGCGTCTCAGCAGGAGGACGGCAGTGAGGTCAAATGTTCCAAAATAACTGGAAAACTGAATGCATAAATACACTTCTGTGTGAGACGAAGACTAGGCAAAAACTAGAAGAGACCGTTTTTCTTTGTTTCTGCTTTTAAAGTAACGAAGAAGAAGGAAAAGAAGGAGATACACAGAAAGAAAGAAGAAGTAAAAACATAAAAACATGACTGACACCAAACTGACACTGAATGTTACCGCAGAGTAAAAATAACTGCAAGACACACAGACACAGAGGTCAGCGGCGTCCAGCACGAGGACAAAGGAGGAGGAAGTGAGTCACAGCAGCTTCCTCCTGTCGACCTTTTTCCTCCTTCAGACATCAGCTGCTTCACATTAAACCAGCTTCTGTTCTCAGATCAGCCAAGATCACCTGCATCAGCCTCACACAGGATGTGCAGACAGAGCACCTGGTTCCAAACTGAAGTAAGAGCTCCTCTAAGCTCTGGGACATGACAGGAACCTGTGGTCTTCGGAGGACGTCTGTATGAGAGCGGGTCACGCACCAACACATGCGTTAATGAGACTCGTTGAATCCAACTGTTCGAGGCCGCTGCAGAGCCTGAAAATAACCCTCCCTGCTTCTGCATCCCCCCCATACTCTACTGGACAGGTTTCAGATGCAGACCGGAAAGACGGGCAGGAGTGCAGCAGGTCCTGAATCAGACCGGGGACACTAAGGGTACATGGCACTGTGTGTCCCAGGCCACCAGGCCCCTGGGACGCTGCTCTGCTTCGGATTAAAGAGGGAAAAACGTGGCGGTCAGCTGATCGCCTTCACTTCAGTGTTTATTCAGCGAGCGACGTCGTCACGTGAGCCGCTGCTCGGAGCTCTCTGATTGGCTCCGACGTCAGACTGGATGGTTTGTTTCCCCTCACAGTGAAGAACTGAGGTCATGAGCTTGGGTCTGGCTCCAGGAGACCGAATCAAAACGTGAACCCAGTTCGGGTTCGGGAGGCAGACACCATCTCCACATTTAAGAGTAGGCTAAAGACTTTTCTCTTTGATAAAGCTTATAGTTAGGGCTGGCTCAGGAGAGTCCTGAACCATCCCTTAGTTATGCTGCTATAGGCCTAGACTGTCGGGGGACTTCCCATGATGCACCTCTCTCTCTTCACCTCTGTCCTCCTCTCCATCCGTATGCATTCTCATCCCATAAATGCATGTCACTAACTTCTTCCCTCTCCCGGAGTTTTGTGCTTTGTCGTCCGTCTCTTCTTTCTTAGTGTCACTTTCAGCAGGTATTTCAGTGTCCGGAGATGTATCTGGATCTGTTACTATGGCGACCTGCTGGGGCAGTGCTGCTGTGTCTATGGTGCAGGGGACGAGTGGCTCGGGTCCTGCTCGTTGGGCTCCACCTGGAGCTGCTCGGCTGTCCGTCTGGACCCATCATCTTCCCTTATGTTTTACCACCTAAACATTTCTAACATAATAATATATATATATACAACAATGTTGCCATCATGGCTGTATATGTTATAGTTTTGTCTGTTATGAATCTATTCTGTACTTACGACATCTATTGCATGTCTGTCCGTCCTGGGAGAGGGATCCCTCCTCTGTTGCTCTTCCTGAGCTTTCTATCATTGTTCCCCTGTTAAAAGGGTTTTTTGGGTAGTTTTTCCTTAATCGAATCGAGGGTCTGAGGACAGAGGGGGTCGTATGTTACAGACTGTGAAGCCCTTTGAGGAGAATGTGATTTGTGATACTGGGCTGTAGAAATAAAATTGAATTGAATTGAATTCATTCATTCGTCCAGGTTCCTGTTGACAAAGACGCTGAAGTGACCTTCAGAGCGAGCGGGCAGACGGGAGGACGCAACGTTTAACACGGACCGCAGAGGAAGTCAGCTGCAGCTCAGAGGACCAAGACTGAAAATGGGTTTTAGTCCCTGATGTCAGTCAGAGTCGGGTCTCAGGACGACGAAGAGTCAACGAGTCACTGTCCACACAGCAAGCGGCACCCAGGGATGGACCGGGACCAGCAATCCGGCCCGGCCCACCGCCACCAGCTGCCTCTGCGGTGCTTCTCCATGATATGATCCGGTCCGGTGCCAATCGAGAAAACAACCAATGGGCCGCTGAGCTCCGTGTTTCATGGGCCGCGTCTGTCAGAAGAAACAAAACCTCGCCTGTGTGACATTTTTGACTGAAGTGTTTTGGCCCAGCAGCCCAGTGGCAATTAAAAAAAGGCCTAGCACTCTAGTGGGCCCGATCGTGGGCCGATAAAATAAATAAATAAATAAATAACACGTCGGCCCACCGGGAAAGAGCCAGTCCACCCGTGGAAGCACCGGTAAAGCTTTTAAAGAACCTGTAAGAGTTCTACTAAATCCAAATGCAGCACGAAAACGTGGACAGAGAGAAAGCGCCTGCAGAGAGTCTAATCTGAGAGGAGGAAGAGCAAAAGGCCACAGAGGAGGAAGAGGGTGGCTGCAGGAAGCCGGTGAGGCTGCAGATAAAGAACGGGCCACAGGACACGGACGCTTCCACTTTAAAAACACTGCAAGCTGCTGTGACCACGGCTGTGTCTGGCAGGCAGCGGCTACAGTGTCATGTCTGCTTCGACCAGAGATATCAGACGCTGCACGTCGCCCCCCCCCCGAGGGTCGACAGCCATCAGCAGCCCTGTGCCTTCAGCTACACGAGGAGCCACAGGTCAGTTCTTCAGTCTGCGTGGTGCAAACGCCCGTACCTGGATGCAAATGCAGCACAAACATGCAGCTGAGGTTGAAGGCAGGAACCTCAGAAACGAGGCCTGAGAGAAGCTGGAGGTCTCAACTGAGAGGAAGCAGGAAGCAGCGACAGCTGGACCGCCGTCTTCTTCAGGCCTACTAATGACTGAAGACGTCTGACACGAGACAGGACGTCTCAGTGGGGGGGGGGGGGGGGGGGG
>CM022490.1:30311983-30322917 GCA_011952105.1 Coreoperca whiteheadi | reverse complement strand
AAGTGTTTACCTGCTTTATCTCCTGTTGGCTAGTTTAACCTGCAGCAATGCATCATGGTCTACTGTATGAGGTCACCACGTGTCTGTGGCGTCGGCGTCCTGCGAGAACCTCGTATCTCTCAGAGAAACAGCTTCTGTTTCTTCGATCAGAGACTTCAGGCGTCTGTAAAATGTTGATCGATGATCAGAAGGACGAATGAAGACAGACAAATATCAACTTTATTGATTAGAAACAGAGTCCGTTTAACAAAACAAAGATTGTTTCTGGGCGCTGAGATGCAGCAGAGTCTTTACAGATCCCAGACCTGCCGACAGAAGACAGAAGCCGCCTCACTTCGCTGTTGGTTTCTGTTAAGAACCAGTGTCGGTCGGTGTCGACGTGACAGGTTTGTTCATGTTTGCTGGTAAAGTTCAGGCTGTAATGACGTCATCTGTCCACTGGGGGGCATTAATATACCAGCAGTCATATTAAATGAATAATGTAATAAAGTGTCGAGTGAACAACAACACCAGAGTTTGTTTCAGTCTAATAAAGATCCAGGAGCTGCTTTCTGATCGGTGGTCAGGAGGTGACGGGACGTTTGGGGGCGGGTCGGACCGGATCAGAACCTGCCTATCAGCTGTCAGAGACAATAATCACCAGAGACGTTAAACTCTGCTCAGCGCGGGGATCAATAACTGTGAAAAGCCACAGAAGAAGCTCGAATCAGCTCTAACAGACACTCGTGTCCGTCTCCTTCAAAGTCTCAATAACTGGTCACATGACACACATTGATTATTGTTGCCAGGGTAACGGGTTTGGCTCATCTGACCCCGCTCTCCCCTCCTCCTCTGTTCTGTCCTAAACCACAGTTAGCAGCTAAAATGCTACAGCAGACAGGAAGCTAATCTCTGATCAGACCAGGACCAGGTCCAGGCCCAGACCACAGACCAGGTCCAGGTCCAGGTCCAGGTCCAGGCCCAGACCACAGACCAGCACCAGGTCCAGGCCCAGATCACAGACCAACACCAGGACCAGGCTACAGACCAACACCAGGACCAGGCTACAGACCAGGACCAGGTCACAGACCAGGACCATGCCACAGACCACAGACCAGCACCAGGACCAAACTACAGACCAGGTCCAGGCCCAGACCACAGAACAGCATCAGGACCAAACTACAGACCAGGACCAGACCAGAGCAGGACTGTGACATCACTGTAACGGATTATTTGTTGTCTCAGGTGTTAACAGAAGAAGCGCGTCGGTGGACGGAGACGTGTCACTGAGACTTTACAGCTGATCGAAGGTTAAACACGTCGGTATGTTTAAATATCGAATGTTTACCTGCAGATCTGACAGCAGATCAGCTGGAAATATTCAGACAAGCCCCCCACACCTGGGCTCCACCCCCACACCTGAGCCCCCACACCTGGGCTCCACCCCCACACCTGAGCCCCCACACCTGGGCTCCACACCCACACCTGAGCTCCGCCCCCACACCTGAGCTCCACACCCACACCTGAGCTCCGCCCCCACACCTGAGCTCCACCCCCACACCTGAGCTCCGCCCCCACACCTGGGCTCTACCCCCACACCTGAGCCCCAACGCCTGGGCTCCACCTCAACACCTGAGCCCCCACACCTGGGCTCCACGCCCACACCTGAGCTCCGCCCCTACACCTGGGTTCCACCCTCACACCTGAGCCCCTACACCTGGGCTCCACGCCCACACCTGAGCTCCGCCCCTACACCTGAGCCCCACCCCCACACCTGAGCCGCCACACCTGGGCTCCACCCCCACACCTGAGCTCCGCCCCCACACCTGAGCCCCAACGCCTGGGCTCCACCCCCACACCTGAGCCCCCACACCTGGGCTCCACGCCCACACCTGAGCTCCGCCCCTACATCTGGGCTCCACCCCCCACACCTGGGCTCCACCCCCACACCTGAGCTCCGCCCCTACATCTGGGCTCCACCCCCCACACCTGAGCTCCGCCCTCACACCTGAGCTCCACCCCCACACCTGAGCCCCACCCCCACTCCTGAGCCCCAACGCCTGGGCTCCACCCCCACACCTGAGCCCCCACACCTGGGCTCCACGCCCACACCTGAGCTCCGCCCCTACATCTGGGCTCCACCCCCACAACTGGGCTCCACCCCCACACCTGGGCCCCCACGCCTGGGCTCCACCCCCACACCTGAGCTCCACCCCCACACCTGAGCCCCCACACCTGGGCTCCACCCCCACAGGTGTTCTCACAGGTGTTACTTGATCAGCCCTCTTCCTCAGGACCTTCATCACCCCCGTTAGCCGGCTTGAACACATGAGATGATTTGACCTTTGACATGTTGGTCCCGCTCACGCCGGCCGCCTTCTATTTATTGATCCGTTATCTGCGTATTTGATGAAAGAGCGTAGTTATGGTAAAGGCCGGTATGTTCTCTGACTGCTCCACCACTGAGCTGCAACGACTAGTCAATCAGTTGATTGTCGATCGACAGAAAAGTAACAGCAACTATTTTCGTGATCAATGAGTCGTTTCAGTTCCAGCTTCTCGAATATGACAGATGGCTGATTGAAGGAATCGCTGTGTAGTTTTCTAATATTTGATCAACTATTAATCGATTGATGGAGAAGATAATCGTTAGTTTTCCTCTATATGTTCTTTTTATTGTTGCAATAAGGAATACAGTTTAAAAAAAGTCAAAATTAACCTTATTTGTTAAACATGCTGTTTAGGGAGCTCAGTTCCCGGTATAACTCCTCCCACCTTTGACCTGAGCAGATCACCTGACTTTCATCATGACCGCCATCCTGACATCACCTGAACCAGGTGGCTTTAGAATCTTAAATAACCTGAAACACTGAAACGCTGACAGACGTCACTGGAGTCGATGTGAAACACAGAACAAACGTACGTGCAGATAAAAACGTGCAGAATCCTCCTGTAGTCTGGTGCGGCTCTCGTCAGCCTGACAAACAAACAAACCAACAAACGGTAAATCAGACGGAAATAAACGTGGACGTCTTAAGTCTCGTCGTCGTCGCTGTGGTGCGTCTTCTCCTCGCTCAGGCCGCTCTCGTCGATGTTCTCCAGAGAGTCGGCCCGCTGCAGCGTCAGCTCCGACGCGCTGACGCACGGCAGCGTGTTCTGCTCGGGGAACATCCACGGCTTCAGGTTCGGGTTGTGCTTCCTCTTCCACTCCGGATACTTCAGAGACGCCTTGTAGATCTTCCTCATCGCCTGAGAGGACGAAGACACAGTGAGACGGCGTCTAACGCGGCGAGGCGGCAGGTGGATCAGATTTATCTCGTGTTTTTACCTTCGGAGCCACGAACTGAGAGACTCTGTTCACCACCCACTTCGGTAACGAACCTGCAGACAGGGGGGACAGCACGGGATGAAGGCTGCTTGTGTCTTTGTCAGGACCGATGTGAGTGTCTGACCTTGTGAGGACATCTTTTAGGAAAAGGGCCCTCATTCAGGAAATCGAGCATGTTGTTGTCTGGTCCTCTAAAAGGGAGCAGCTCAGTCTAATAATGGAGTAACACGCACTAATACACACAGTACACAGTGCAGGTGGTATATTACACACACACACTCCCATCACCACCTCAGGACATAACCCGTCTACAGAAGGCTGACGTTTCTGCTGGTTCTGTTCTGACTGACGCCTCTCTTCATTCACACGTTCGACATTCAGGCTTCCTGTCGCTGCAGCGCTTTAGTCTGCTGGTCGGTGCGTCTCCTGTGTGCCGTCTCACCTTTGGGGTCCACCTGGGTCAGGTAGTAGAGGGTGGAGCAGTTGGCGCCGTTGGACTGGATCAGGTATCCGGTCAGCAGGGACACGGCTCGGACGTAGTCCTTCTTAGGAGGGTGTTGCTGAGGAGACGAACGGTTAGTTCACGCTGTATTAGAACGCTGTTTGTGCACATTTCTAAGGATCCTTTTTAGTTTTCAGGGCGTAACAACAGTCCAGCGGAGTGACTTCGATCTTAAACACCAGGATAATCTACTGATCGTGAACCCCCCAGTGCAGACGGACAGAGGGGTCTTTAGATCAGAGGGTCCACCTTTTGGTCTGAAATGTTTCACGACCTGAGACCAGTACTTTGATTTCATGCAAACGACAGCACCAAGTACAGCATGAAGCACTCTGGGTAACCTTCTCAAAACTCACAAATACAGTCCTGCTGCATTCATCAGGTGACCAAAGGGGCCGTCCCGACCCGAGGAGGCTTGAGGTGAGTCGCCCCCGCGGCGCTTTAAACCCCTGCACCCTGTCCACGTGATCGCTGCTGGATGAGAGACGTGTTTTGTCTCCTCACACAGAGCCACGTGGCAAAGCCATGAGCCAAGAACCTTTCAGTCGGATTTCAGTTCTGGTTCTGGTTCTGGTTCAGACTGTATTGTGTGTCGACGTATTTAAAGTGACACGTCTTCTTTCTGCTCTGACGGTCGCTGTTGCTCACCTGTTATGGCTTATTTATTCCACTTTGAAACATTTGAAATCATAAAAATGTGGTTAATGCAAATGTTTAGTAAACCATAGATCTTGTGGCACCCCAGGGTCCCACTGCACCCCCTTTGGGAACAGCTTTATTTTGGTAACCAGAAGTAGCTGCTTCCTGTCAGGTTACTGTGAAACAGGTTAAAATCTACTTTACAGCCCAGCTTTAAATGGAAACTGTGACTTTATTTTCTGTCTGGAATCTAATTATGACAAACTCTGTGCAGATGGATGTGAGATGAACACACAGAAAACAGAGACGCTCACCGGGTGTTTGACGGAGTAGTTGATGATCAGGTAGTCGCTGCCGAGAGGAAGCCAAGACCTCATCGTCACAAAGTCTCTGTTCTTCAGTGGGCTCGGACATTTCCCTTCAAACAACACACGCACTTTAAAACCAAGTCAGGACGGGAACACATGACAACTGCACCAATGAGCGCAGATTGAAACTATAAATCCAATGCTGAAAAGGGATTCAACCAAAAGCGCACGATGGACTGACAGGAGTAATATCCGATGTCGGCGTTGGCGGTCAGCCTGCCGATGTCGTACGTGTCGATCATGTTGGTGTCCCACTTCCTGCGGTAGCTGGTGTCATGGAGGACGTCGTACAGCGCCTCTGCCGTCACGTCCTTACACACTATCCTCATCTGAGACACAAGCAGAGAGAGAGAGAGCACTCAAGGTCCTCTCACTCGCTTAGTATATTATACATTAAATATGAAAAAGTCTAAAAACATTGTATAAATGGACAGGGGAGCTTTGAAAAGACATGATGTGGGGTAAATATACAGTAGGTGTGTGTGTGTATAGCGTTTATTGGTTAGAGACCTTGAGCAGGACTCTTCGAAGCTTATTTTCATCTATTCTCCCTGAGCAGGAGAACGTATCCCATCATGTGTTATTATAAATGTGTGAACGTTCAGAGGCTGCTGGGTTTTGTCCAGACAATAGCTTCCACTGCACGTCACCACGTGACAAAGTGACTGGTGTCCGCGTGAGGAGGTAAAGGTGATTTAATGTCCGAGCTGTCGAAGTGCAGATGCTTTTTATGGAGCGTTAAATCGGCCGGATGGTGTTTCTGAGAGCGGAAATATGTGAAACAAACAGCAGAAACACAGAGAGGAGTTATAAATGTAGCCGTGTAGGATGTGTTGTGTAATATCTGAAGCTCAAGGTCCTCCATCCTTCAGGCTGAGAAATGCTGTGAAACCTGGTGGTTCAGAGCAGAGATCATTGTTCTCACTTGGTTTAATAACTCTTTGTTTCACAGCTCTGCACTTTCCACTCATTTCCTGTTCTTTTTACTAAATTGTGAGACAGTTGTTAGAGATGAGTTAGTTCTGCTCTGCCCCCCGTCCTCACCCCCCAGCCTCCCTCCCTTAGCTTAGCATAATTATTTGGTTGGGAAGACAAGCCGTCAATCAACAAAATAAGAAATGCACATTGCTCATTAATACCGACTCCCATAAAAGAAAATGTTGACGATAAGTAGAAAAGTGGAGAAAAAAATAATAATTGTAATAACATAAGACCCTGCAGACATTGTCATTCCCCACCTGTCCACCAGAGGTCCCGAGCCAGTCACCTGACCTTGTTCCTCCCTGCACACCTGCTGCTCGTTCTCTCACCTGTAGCTTTTTAAGGAACATTAGTCTGTGAGTCATCTGTTCTGACATGTTTTTATTTTAACAGAAAGGTTGTTTACTGGGTTCAGGTTGAGGCTTGATTTTATATCAGCTGTTTTCAACTGGATTACTTTTTTCAGAAAAGTGAACTATTTGGTAATAATAAGAATAATAAGAATAATGCAGAGATTTGTTAATTTTCTGGATGGATTGAATTTGTTTTCCTCTTGTCTGAAATGTGTTCATCTAAACTGCTCGTAGGTGTGAACGTGAGCTTGAACGGTTGTCTGTCTCTAAGTGTCGGCCCTGTGATTGACTGGCGACCTGTGCAGGTGTAGCGTGCCGCTCACCCAGTGTCAGCTGGGATTAACTCAGGACAGCAAAGCTTCACTTTCGCGCCTCAGATCTTATCAGGCGGTCTGGGATTTCAGTGGTCAACCAACAGCTCAGCAGAGAGCCAGCAGCTCTCCAACGGCAGACAGCACACTCTGACTGCTGACAACGTATCCCATGAGTCTTAGCAAAGGAAGCACTATGGAAACCACAACATCTTGTTTAATCATCTTGAAACGTGGGTCGGCATCTCTGATACTGTGCTACTCTGGTTCAAATACAACCTCAAGCACAAAACGTCTCAGACTCTGTGGGAACTGCTTCATCCTGTACTGCTCATCTCACCTGTGGTGTTCCGCAGGGCTCCATTTTAGGTCCTCTATTGTTCTGTTTAGATGCTTTCTCTTGGGGACATTATTTGTATAACATCATACCATCTCTAATAACCTCTGTAAATAAGTGATACCCTGTAGCTTGAAATCTGTAAGTGTTGTTTGAATCTCACCTCAGTGTGATGCTCAAGTCAAGAAGTCTGTACAGTTTTGCTTTCTCCACTTAAATAATAAAATAATATAAAAATATCTTCAGAATTTGGTCTTGGAGAAAGTTATCCATGTTTGGACTTGTGTAACTCCATCTATTCCTCTCTTTCATAGAGATGCCTCTGCTGAATGTCAGCTGTATTTTTATATATGTACTGTATACGCTATAAATACAAACACATAACTAAAGAAGCAACCCTGGCATAACAAGAAACCAAGACCTCAGAAATAGTATTTGAAGTTGTGTGTGTAAATGTTCTTGCCTTCAGGTATTTCTTCGAAATTTGTGTTTGAACTTTTGCCAGCAAATAATAATAGTAATTTCCATGTTCCGACAACGTAGAGGAGACTTGTCCACAGGACTTCAACCAAACAGACACACAGGATGAAAACAGATCTTCGCTCCTCCCTGTCGGAGTTTCGGACGTCATGTGAGACGGCTTCTTATTGTAGGACGTCATGTTTTTCCGCTGCTGTAATCTCACAGGAGCGTCGTGCCTGACCGAGCAGCAGTCATCAGATATTGTGATGGTCAACGCTGTAAAACGCTCCGTGTAACTCAATCAGCACGGCTCTGCTGCTGCATTAATCATTCACAAGGTCCTGAGCTTCATGTCTTTGTCTGCCTGTCACTCACCAGTCCGTCTCATTCACAGAAAGGAAACATGAAATGTTTCAGTAACGAACGCTGACGCTGTGACCTGCAGCTAGCAATGAGTTTAAGCCACAAATCGTTCAAGTCATGCCACTTTTATTGACTTTATATAATTCTACTATCAAACCACAAGGTGAAAGAATGTGGCCGACATAAACAAGCCTTGTTTTCCATCTTCAGTCAGACAGGAAGAGAACGGGGGCCGACATTTGGAGCCTAGCTTAGCACAAAGCCTGGAAGCAGGGGGAAACTGCTAGCTTAGCTTCGTTAAAAGAGAAAATATTCACCTTCCAACAACTCTAAGAGTGTCTGACTTACATGTTGTATCTCGTTATTTAACCAGCTGGTGAGCAGTGCATCCTGTAGTTCGTAGAGCTCAAACCAACAACCCCACCGTGAGTTAAGAGATGCTGCGTTTAATCACTGCGCTCGGTGGTCAACGAATAGCTCCAACGCTAACTGCTGCTAAAACCGCAGTGTCTCCTTCCTTACATTTCTATTCCTCCACCTGTTCAGTAAACAACATACAACCACTACCAGCTAATACAACTGTTACTAACAGCTGACTAGCTGCTGGCCAAATGTTAGTAATGCTAACATTTATCAGACCGTAATAGTAACCTGTCGAATGCCACAACGCAAGCTAATACTGCTGAGTGAGTGGCGTGAAACGGAACTCATGCTACATGCTAAACTGTTACTGTGGTTACTGTACTGTTGGTTAGCGTGAAATAAAATCTGCATATTTGAGCTTTTTGAAGGTGGATTTCTCTCTTTGGACGGAGCTAGGCTAGCGGTTTCCTCCTGATTCTGTATTTTTGCTAAACTAAAGACACGAAGATGATACTGATGTCCGACTTCTCCTCTGATGCTGAGAAAAGCCAGTTAACAAGCCAACACGGCAGATACGTAACGCAGCCCAGCATCGCACAAGAGCGTGTCATACACCCGCCGATCCCGAAGAGGACACTGCGTCAGGGTCGCGTTGTGATTGGCCTAGGCACGAAAAGTACACAAGTGTATGAAGGCGCAGTACCAGCAGGGTACCCCTCTCTCTGTGAGCTGTGGCGTGATACTGCGTAACGTTTCTGAAAGGTAGCAACTGAAGTCTAATGTTTGTGGTTTTAGGATTATTACTTCCTCCTCATGGTTGATAATAGCATGACCATCGCGCCCGGCGGTCCCTCTGATCGCAGAGGGATCCAGTTTTTAGTGATTATTGGGGTTAAAAATACATTTTCAGCACATTTTGTCTGATGGAGCTAGGCTAGCAGTTCCCCCCTGCTTCTGGTCTGGTGCTAAGCTAGGCTAAACATGTTTCAGTACTGGACACACACAAACTGGCATCCATCTTCTTATCCGCCTCTGAGGAGCACGTCTAACATGTTTAAGACGTGTCTGTGATGATGTCAGGTTAGTCAGCACCTGTGCGCAGTTGAAACATTTCTTCTTTTCATATTTCTGTTTCTCGTCTCCGGGGGTTCAGTTTGAGACTTTAATTATTCACATGTGAGAAGAAGCGCCTCGCTGCTCCAGAGAGACGTCCTGAATTATTAACAGGAGCCACCGTCATCCTCCTCCTCCTCCTCCTCATCAGCTCTGCCTCTGTGTGTGTTTTACTGAACAACACACACACTTCCTGCGGTCAGCCTCGGGTCGAACGCTCCGAGCGACCTGAAGGAGCCAATCAGCTTCTCCTCTCTGCATTGATTACACCTCTTTCTTCCTTTTCTCTCCCGTCAGTGTCCCTGGGATGTATGAGGGTTTATATTTTCCTGCTCCGCTGTGGCGACGTGTCATTAAATTAGAAACCACAGTAAAGCAGCATACCCTCACGCTGGAGAAACCCACCCCAGAGGCGGTTTTTGATTGATAAATGACTTAAAAGATGAATCACTTATCATATGTGCTGTTGATTGGTGTGTTGCCGTGACTGAGTGATCTAAAGCCAAACTTATATTTCTGCGTCCTCATGGTTTCGAGGGTCAGTGTAACATAATTCCAGCATCTCCCCAAGTCCGCAAGGGTCCACGAGGGACTGCCCACGCCGACAAACAGTGGCTACAGTACTACAGCACGTACCTGGACTGCGGTGGCGTGTGACTCTTGTACCAAAACCGTCCGGGCTTTTGACTTGGATTTTCTTGGTCTGGGTCTGATTTCTAGTTTCAGTCCTACTTTTCTTCTTTTAGGTGCAGCAGAGTAACACGTCGTATATACGCAGCACCTACGTTATGCTCTCATCCTCTCCTTTTTTATATTTCTGATGTCTTGAGTTTGAGATGTATGTCTTACCGATACAGGAGCAGTGAGCTGAACGCTGGCGTCCCGCCCGCTGCTTAAGCGAGGCTCGCACACGAACCGATTGGTTTACCTCACTGTCAATCAACATATCAGTAGCCCGGGTCCATCAAAGCACAGTGAGCATCATGCTTGGTTGTTACTGTGTTGTTGTGATGATCCATCCATCCCAAAGGCTGGAAAGAGTTCACTGAATAGATGATATTTATTGATATTGTGCACATTCTAGGAGTTGACCTTTGACCCCATGAAGTCAGAACGATTAGTGACACGTTCAATCGGAATAAAAGTTACTTGGAGTAAATCTTTGTGTTACATTTGTGTTAGTTTTCTTTTTTGATGAGAGGCCTGTTGTGAGCTCAGCGTTGCCGACAGACGTCGCTGATTGGTTGCGGTTCTGTTCTGCGATGAGGCGTCATATCTGACGACGTCACAGTTCTGATTAAAGGCTTTTTGTAACATTTCTTTCTGCGTGAGCAGTGACTTCCTGGACGGAGTGAGTCTCGAAACAGGGCAGCTGCTTGTTGTTGTGTGACATCAGACACTCCGAGTCGCATCCTTTAGCCAGGAAGTGTGTCCCGCTGCAGTTCCTCCAACGTCCACTCGGTGACGCTGTGATACAACTCTGACTGTACTGAAGTGAAGAGGAAAAACTAAACTTCCCTGTACAGTCTACAAACCTTTCCCATGACTTCACTTCTGATATATTATCCAATATATTAAAGCTGCATTAATAGTCTCCAAGCTGGAAAACCTGCAGTAAAGTGGGTGAACTGGTTTCTGTTCAGGTCTCGGTCCTGCTGGAACGTCTCCCAGCTCTGCTATCGGTTAAACGGCGCTCCACCTCCGTCTTCGGGTTTCCAGCCGTTACGTTTTCCTTTCCGCTCTGAATTTTTCAGCACGCTGACGCTGAGCGGCTGTTTGTCTTTTCTCTGCAGGAGGCCTCTGGGCCTCTGGGCTATGGGCTGAGAGCAGAGGGC
>CM022490.1:30291039-30306124 GCA_011952105.1 Coreoperca whiteheadi | reverse complement strand
TCAGGCTGCCGACAGGCCACCGACAGGTCGGACTGGATCGGAGGCAAATGAGCGGGTGATCAGCGCTCGCCAAATTTTATTTCAAGACTCAAGACTCAACAGCAGGTCCTGAAGTCCGAACAGCACAGCGACCTGCCGAAGATGAAAGTCCTGAAGTGGGAACTTGGCATTATCCAATCCAACATTATTTACAAAGCACGTTTAAAAACAACAGTTGACCAAAGTGCTGTAAAATAGTAAAACCCATAAAACATCACAGTAAAAACACTAAAGCAACACAGTGAAACACTACGGCCATGAAAGCTGCTACTGTCCGGCCAGTTAGCTGGACATGCTAACGTCAGCATCTTGTAAACACGCAGTGTAAGATTCTTCACACTTTAGCGCTGTGTTTTCAGTTTTGTAAACTCTTTGAGTTTCTCTCTGACTGAAGCCCCACGAACACACGGCTGTCACTATAGTTACTGTTGCTAAGCTGCGACTGGACAGTCACTGTTCGGGGAAGGGGTTTAGCAACGGTCAGTTATCTTGCTCATGCTAGCTTGTGTGCTAACACAGCTAATGTAGCTGTCAGCGAGCAAACCAGCGGAGATTCAGCAGATAATCAGTCAGATCGATCACCGTCGCCTGCATTAGAGCTGCGCAGGAAACATGTGACCATCTGATTATAAAATAATATAAAGAAATAATCTGTAAACTACAAACATTTAGTGTTTGCGACTGTGGATGTTGACAGAGTAACTCATCTTCTCGATAGACCATCTCTGGTCACAGGCTGTGGCTGAAGAATGCTGCCTTCATGTGCTCCTGTAAATACGACCATCGTGATCAGTTGTCACGTTTCCCTTTAGTGAAGTGGTGACGGCGGTGACTGAGTGTAGTTCTGACTGCTGAGCGTTGGGCTTTCAGACGGCCCCTGAACACCTCAGTAACTGATACCTGTTGTTCAGGTGGAGCAGTGGGTGGAGCGCGTCGAGGCTGACTGATGGTCAACAGATCAGGTGTCAGCAGCTTTTAGTTTCCATCCCTGGAACTCTGTCATGAACTCATACACAAAGAAGAAGAAGAAGAAGAAGAAGAAGCTTCCAGAAACAAAAAAGACGTTAAACTAAAAAAAGATAATAAAGTTGCAGATGTGAAACCTCGGTATCTTCGTTGTCACGCTCTCAAAGATTGAGGTGTTCTTCCTCGGCCTAAAACGTCAGTTTAACTGCTTAAAACCCAACTTTCTTCATCTGAAGTGGCTTTAACGGTGAAAGCAGCGATTTCCACTCTGTGTTCTGTGTGATATTAAACTGGATGTTGTTCCAGCTCCCACTGAGTGAAACGTTCAAACCAAACACGCCGCTCATTTCTTTCTTTCTTGACGTTTGTATCGTTCCATCAGAATTGGAAATAAAGTTGTGTGAGTTTGAACCAAGTCACTGAGCGACACCTCAGGGGGGTTAAATGAACAAAAATCACACTTTATGTTAAGGTATTCCCCATTAGCTCGCTGTGGCACGTTGGCTCTTACTCTGCACGGCCGAAGTCTACAGCTGCTCGGCCGAAAACTACGACCTCCTGATTACGGCTTATTGACCGCAAGGAAGGAAGCTGCTGTACGTGAATTAATCTTAATATGCTTTGCTCAGCATGTGAGGCGTAGTACCACAAGAACAGCCCCCCCCCCCAACAACCCCTAATAACTGTGTACCTGTGGGGTCAGTGTGTGTATTAATGGATTCACTGAGTGTGAAGAGGCGGCGGCGTCAGAACAGATAACAAGCGTCACACTACAAGCCATCGCAGTCACAAAGTAAGGGAGCGTCCCTGTGATTTATTATTATTTCGATTTTCTGTTTTTCTTCCACCAGAAGGGGGAGCTCTGCACACGGAAACCAGAGTGTGTGTGTGTGTGTGTGTCGTCTTCACATCAGTGGGTGACAGCTGCTCTTTCCTTCCCGCTCGTGACCTTTGACCTCTGAGAACATCTGCTGGAAACCTGACCTGTTCACTGAACACAAAGCAGCTCTGTGTGTTACAGACCATCTGCTGCACACACACACACACACACACTCCACCCACTTGGTTCCTCTCCGCCCACGTGGTTCCTCTCAGCCCCACCTGGTTCCTCTCAGCCCACCTGGTTCCTCTCAGCCCACCTGGTTATTGGGGCCCATATGGTTGCACCCAGCCCACTTGGTTCCTCTCAGCCCACCTGGTTCCTCTCAGCCCACCTGGTTCCTCTCAGCCTACCTGGGTCCTCTCAGCCCACTTGGTTCCTCTCAGCCCACCTGGTTCCTCTCAGCTCACCTGGTTCCTCTCAGCCCACCTGGTTCCTCTCAGCCCACTTGGTTCCTCTCCGCCCACTTTGTTTCTCTCAGCCCACCTGGTTCCTCTCAGCCCACTTGGTTCCTCTCCGCCCACGTGGTTCCTCTCAGCTCACCTGGTTCCTCTCTGCCCACCTGGTTCCTCTCAGCCTACCTGGGTCCTCTCAGCCCACTTGGTTCCTCTCAGCCCACCTGGTTCCTCTCAGCCTACCTGGGTCCTCTCAGCCCACTTGGTTCCTCTCAGCCTACCTGGGTCCTCTCAGCCCACTTGGTTCCTCTCAGCCCACCTGGTTCCTCTCAGCCCACCTGGTTCCTCTCAGCCCATCTGGTTCCTCTCAGCTCACCTGGTTCCTCTCAGCTCACTTTGTTCCTCTCAGTCTGCCTGGTTCCTCTCAGCCCACCTTGTTCACTTCATCCCACCTGGTTATTGGGGCCCGTATGGTTGCACCCAGCCCACCTGGTTCCTCTCAGCCTCTCGCACGTGAGAGACGTTTGCCTTCAGGGCTTTCTTGCAGAAATGCTTTCTGCCTTTCTTTTTTACTAACATTGTAAGGCTTTCTGGCAGAAAGGCCTGAGGGAAAACTTCTCCTATGTGCCAGCCCCTCTGGTTCCTCTCAGTCTGTCTTGGCCTGCTTGGATCTTCTTGGCCTGCCTTGGTCGCCTTGGCCCACTTGGTTCCCGCCTGGTTCCTCTCAGTCTGCTGTTCAGTGAACCATCCGGAGAGAAACTCTTTTCTTGGTTTCTTTTCTTGACTCACAGCTCGTCATGCTGCAGGAGGTCAGAGGTCAGAGGTCGAGGCCCGGAGCTGGTGGGGCTCCAGTGTCTCTCTCGAGGACACGAGTCTCCTGTCAGCAGCAGCTGTGAGCTGCGACGTGTGGTTTCATTATAATAAAATCAAACCTCAGAATCATCTGAGTCAGGTTTGTCGTCTAACATGTTCACAGCTCAGGCTGCGTATAAAGACGACACGTCTCCACGTCCTCCCACTGTATGAAAATGAAGCCAACATATCCCGGGTACAGGATCTGTCTTGATGTGCGGCCTATGGTTCACACAGCCAACACATTCACACAACACAAATTATTACGTAGGTTTACATGCCTGCTGCCATGCGCGCTGACTGTTCACTGTTTAGTCCAGCTGGAGGTCCAGGAGGGTAAACATGAAATATTTTCCTCCACTTAAATGTTTTACAAGTGGAAAAGTTCCCGGAGGGTCACAGGGGAAGAATTCAGGTCAGACACATTCAGGGCCCACTGGGCTGTTAGCCGTTAGCCTCCATAACTTAACACACACAATGCAAACTGTATATATTTTCATCACCGTTGAGCTAACTTTTGCTTGTCAGGTTGATAAATACTTTTTCTAAGTTTCCGAGCAGCTTCTGTTGTTCCAGCGGCAGACAGCTGACTGTCAGCGCTCGGCCGTCGGAGCTTCTTCAAAACGACTTGAACCCAACAAAATGGAGCGACTCTAAAATATAAACCTGAATCACACAAGAGAAAACTAAGTGTGATGTCACCTGCAGTGAGTTTCAAGCCTGAGATGATTTTAATCTTCCTCCCCTCCAACAACCGGAGTTACTGATTCTGAAGCGATGGCAGTGAGTTCACCTGCAGAGACACCTGACGATGTTTCTCTGGGTGGTGTGTTCAGACCACATCGCTCTGATCTTTTGGGTGCAGCAGAACCTCAATGTGAAAACGGTCCAAGTGGCTGTAAAGGGCAGCGTCCACGCAGGCAGGCGGAAAACAGGTCTGACATCAGGCTGCAGGGGAAGATTTGGCGAACTGAAAAAGAAGACGCGATGAAGGCCGATTGTGTTTACCTGCTTCTTCTTCTACTGTAGACAAACAGTCTCAGACCTCTGCTCCACCTGAAAGAACCAGAAGAAATGAAAAAAGGCTGACGCTGAAGAGGTCAAAATAAACGTGTTTCTCTGTAGGTCTCTGCAGACGTGGGAGCTTCAGTGAAATTTAAACAGAGTATAACCGGTGATGAGTTCACTGACGTCTGTGTTTAAAGTCTAATGTTGAATGTAGCTCAGTGACTCAGCTGAGTGAATGTCTGGCAGCTCACCAGCCGTCTGACTGCGTCTCTAGTCTAAGAACTGCTGTAACTACCAGGCACTACAGCAGCCGAGTGACGGAGCGCCACATGATGCGGACAGATGAAGTAGTCTGGCTACAGCACACAGGCATTTATCACATGTATGATTTCAGACATGTCACTTGTGCTGGTTCAGGGAGCGACGGTGAGCACAACTGCTGCTTTCCTGGAGAAGATGTGTGTCAGCGCTGGGAAATAGGACAGGGTCCTACAGAGGTCCAGTCGAAGGGCTTCACAGTCCGTATAGCAGAGAACTCCCTCTGTCCTTAGAGCCTGAGAGACAAGAAACAGACGCTGTGTGTACAGAAAAGACACTGTGGAAAATCAGGACAACATCGCCTCTGAAGCCCTTCCTGCTGCTGCCGTGGCTGCAGTTTGTCTGTTAGCAAGCCTTTCATAAGCAGTCATTCTATGTGACCGTGTTTCAGTTTGTATCCGAGATCCTGGAGACAAAAGGACAAACAAAAACCAGATCCCAGAAACTACAAGAACGGTCTTTTGGTAACTCTCTACAGAGCTATAAGCCAAAGTTTGCTCTCATTTGCACATTTAGATTGTCCCATGTGTCGCAGGTCGGTCGTCTGCTGTCCTGCAGCTGTCAGAGGTCATTCGGTCGCCTGCTAGAGGAACTCAGTAGGGACAAACTAAACTTCATGTTGCACCGTGTTCAGTGGGGCTTCTGATATGACGACATCGTGGGCTGACGATCCCTTAAAAAGCTCCTCAGTCTGAGTTACACAAGACAAGTTGGGATCCCTCACGTAACTTCTGTACGTTACCACGAAGTCACTTTTGGTTTCACACAGGACTCGACCTTCGTCTCCTGGGTGAAAGTCCACCACCTCCTTCAGTATTTTAGCTCGGGTTGCCATCAGATATCTTCTCACAGAGTCTAGAACCTAAACAACAGCTGATCCACAGACGAGCAGCAGCATTGAGTGACTCAGAGCATCCGTCAGTCCCTCTGCGGACAGGTCTGTAGTCCTTTTGGAGCCTTTTCAATCAAGAGACTACGGTTATGAGAGAGTCTGAAGCACTTTGTGCTGTACATATCCGTCTGCAGTACGATGAAAAGCCGCCGTGAGGCTAGGTGGAGGTCCTGACCGGACAGCAGCCGCTAACGTTAGCAGGTGAAATACCTCGGCAGCGTTTTGACTCCACAGATGTTCCTCAGAGAAATATACAACTCTGTGAAAGACACGCAGTGGTCATTCCATCTAACAGGAGCTAACTAACAATGCTAACACGGACTCTTTAATGCATAGCACCCTTGTTGGTTCATTTTTATATTTTAACAATTTATTCACACGGTTATTTATGTGTTTTTAATTTAATATTGGTCGCTTTGGGCTTCCATAAGTTTTATTTGAGCAGCAGAGACCGGTGGAGTGTCGTGTCAGTGACTTTTCTGTATGAACTGAAACCTTGAACTGACCTCAGCTGATGTTGAAGGCTCTCAGCAGCTGCATCGACTCTCCAGCTGGGAGTGATCTCAAACTTTACCCTCTTTGTGTCTCATCCTCAGAGACATGATTTCATCTCACCAAGAGTCATTTCTTTTATGTTCAGCTCTTTAACCTCAGACAGTCAGCCCACATATTCTCTCTGCGGGGGGCTGAATATTTTCCATCTCTATTCATTTTTATGCTGATGACACCCACATATATCTTACAGTGAAGCTTAGTTATAAAGACAGAATAAAGACACCCAGGTGGACTCACAGCACAAAGAGCTGGTAACTACAAACCAAAGCACTAAACTCACTCACCCCCAGTTCGAATCCAGGGAAGGACCTGTTTCTGTCCATGTTTCCTGTCACTGTGAAATGTCTAAACAAAAAGTATCTGGATATTTAAAACTCCCCAAAAACTTTTATTAATATCTACACAAAATGTGTTTCTTGTTGTTTGAGACATTTGAATTCTGACTTCATGTGTTTGAACTTCTGAAAAGAAACTAAACTTTAGGGAAACTGTTGTCATGGTTTGACGGTTTATGTTCTGTGATTTTTGTTTAATTTTGGAAAAATAGTATTGTGTAGTTTTACTTCCTCTGTTTGCTTTTCCTGACATTTTTGATTAGTCAGTCAGTCATTTTCTACCGCTTGTTCCCGTGCGGGGTCGCGGGTGACTGGAGCCTATCCCAGTGGCTTCGGGCCCTAGGCGGGGTACACCCTGGACAGTGGCCAACTCGTCGCAGGGCTGACACATAGACAGACAACCATTCACGCACACATTCATCCACTAGGGACAATTTAGAGTCACCAATTAACCTAATGCATGTCTTTGGGCGGTGGGAGGAAACCGGAGAAAACCCACGGTATCACAGGGAGGACATGCAGACTCCACCCAGGGAGGTCGTGGTCTGGTCCGGGATTCGAACCCACGATCTCCTTATTGGGAGGCAGGGGCGCTAACCGCTCTGCCACTGTGCACCCCCATTTTGATTATCTGATGAGATTCCTGTGTTGGTTGCGTGCTTCGTTTGACTCTGTTTGTTCACCTGGACCATACCTGCCTTTCTGGTTATTTGACTTTATGTGGGTTTCTTTGGACTTGGCATTGTCTGCCTGATCGTTGCGGAATTACCTGCCTGTGTTTATGGACTGCAATTCCCTGGTTTTCCTCTCTACCTGCCAAACATCCTTATAAGCCATTTTGTTTCCTTGAACTGTACCTGCTCTGCCTCCGTTGTCTGCGTTTGGGTCCTTGCACTATTCCTCCTGGTTGGCCTCTTACAACAACAGTTTTCTTAGCGTTTGCTTTCTGAGTGCACTGCAGCTTTTTTACCTGCACTACAGTCAGCGGGTCACTGTTGGCTTCTTCTGGTTTCCTTTAACATCATGTAAATGAGAAACCTGGGCCCTGTAATTAGAGTAGGGGATTAGAGAAACCTGAGAATCAAAGTCTTGAGAAAGGGAAAGTATCCCTGTGACAGCAAAGAGGAGATCATAGAGACACGCTTCTTTGTATCCAAATAAAATTAAATGTCCATATAAGATCACTTGATTGAAGACGTATCGGTCCTCAGACCTTCATCAGTGCTGAGGTCTGAAACGTTGTTAGTAAAGTGAAATCAAGCGATCGACAGTGCGCAGGATGTTTTGGTTCCTTCACACTCGGCAGGAGAGAAATATGGCTGCGGTCAGGAACAAGTCTTCGACACGTCCCACGCAGTCTTTAGAGAGCAGGAGTCTCACTGAGGGACCCTCTCTTCCCACACTGTCCTCTGAAGTTACCTGTCAGTGCTGAGCTGACTGAAGCGGACAGCTTCAGTTTAAATAGGAAATGACTCCACGGACCGCAGATTTATACAAACTCCAATCCTGGAGCTGGAAGAGAATCAGGAACTTTCCGTGTTTGTGTTTGTTTATCGTTTCACCTCCGGCTTTGAGTTTTTCAGCTCTTCACTGCAGCACTGTGTAACAGCTGGCTCTGATCGGAGGTGGAAGAAGTACTCAGATCTTTTACTTTATTAAAAGTGTGTAGAAATACGCTGTTACAAGTAAAAGTCCTGCATTCAAAATCTTTAGTATAACTGCAAAAGCGTCAAAATATACTGAGAGTACCAAAAGTAATAGTACTCATTGTGCAGAATGGACCATTATCATAATTTATATTAGATTATTGGATTCAGTGACTTAATATTCCTCTGGGTAGATTGTGAATTTCAATAAAACAATAAAATCTATAATAATACATCATCATTTATTTATTGATTATATTTTTGTATTATTATTCAGATTCAGTTTACAAATAAATGAAGTAATGTAAACTATACAATATTTGCCCCTAAGGTGTAGTGGAGCAGAAGTATAAAGTAGCAGGAAATGCAAGTAAAGAAGTACAGGAAGCTCAGAATTGTACTTAAGTCCAGTACTTAAGTAAATGTACAGGATGAAGGCACATGAGAATATGAGACATCATGTGAGAAACATTCACATTACTAATCACACGTGTGAATTCACACATTATCACACGTGGTTTATTGTAGTGTGAAACAACACGTCACACGTGATGATTTCAAATGAAGGCGCACATTTCAAGACATTTCAGATGTGAAATATATATTTCACATTTAAAAACATAATTTTAACCTTTATTTAATCAGGTAGTCTCAGTCTCTGTGTGAGAGACCACATCTCTAAAAACGTCAAAAACATTCATTCATGTATTTAATTTGGAAGTAGATCTCAACTACAGTTTGAAATACTGAAAATGTGTTGAAAGAATACAAGAAGTCGTTTGTAACTGAGATGTATAAAACACACTTTTCAACTAAATTGTTTTCAGTTTTAACCTTAAGATGTTTAAGTTCTTCTGATCTGCAAATCACCGGATCAGTGCTGATCTCAGCGTCTTTGTTGTTGTTGGTCAGAATCAGATGCGTGTCGTAAACACTGATCTGGTTTCAGTCAGAACGCAGCTGCTGTGTTGGATAAAGATTCAGACTCTGTTTGGTTTCTGTGTTGGCGAGCAGGAGACACGGCTGAGAGGAAATCTGTTAAAACCATCAAATCTCAGCTGGAGTCGGGTTTTAACTGAAGGAGACGTTGAACTCAGAGACTCTCATCCTGGATGGAGACCCTCTTCTGTCTCATCACTGTTGAGAGGACAGGAGCTGGTCACTGGGACAGACCGCTGTTCGGGCAGACGGATGTTGGGGCAGAAAGGTGTTTCTTCTCTGGCCTCTGGCACAGTTTTTAATTCTGTACTGGTCGACAATTCTATGGGGCCATGGATAACCACTCCTCCAATAAAATAGACCTGACATGTGGTGTCCCGCAGGGCTCTATCTTAGACCATATTCTTTTCAGTCTGTATATGTTAAAATTCGGCAATATTATTAAAAATCGCAACATCAATTTCCATAATTACGCAGACGATACCCAGCTATGTATCTCTGTAAGCTCAAATGATTACAGTTCAACCAACGACTTGATTGCATGATCCCTGACATAAGTCTGCGGATGACTCAGAACTTCTCAAAGCTAAATCGAGACAAATGTGAGATTCTAGTTATGAAGAGGTCAGAAACCTTGTTGTTGTCATTGATTCTGAACTAAACTTTGAATATCACATTAGAAACGTGACTGAAGTGTCCTTCTGTCATTTAAGGAATACCCATTCCAGGCATTACTCCAATCTTTTATTTTAAGCACTTTGTGTTGCATTTTATGCATGAATTGTGTCATATAAATGAAGTCAGTATTATTATTACACAATGAATTAAAATTAGAGACAACTTCTCTTTTTGAAGGGTGAAAAAGAGCAAGGTTTGTCCTGAGGGTGGCGCCAGAGGAGAGCGCATGTTTTTCCTGAAACGGTGGAGGTTTTGACCACTCGTGGCGCTACAGAGCAGTGTTGTTACCAAGGCAGTGAAGAAGAAGAACTGTCAGCAAGTCAACAGGAGGTAAACAATGTTGGAATAAAGTTATTTAAATAATCATCTTTACAAATGTTCTATGAGGAATGAAACAGTCGTGTTTGTTGGAGCTCAAAGATTCACACAGTGAGTTTCTATGATCATTATTTTTAAATGATAGGAACAGGAGAGGAAAGGGCCGGTGCCGGACCCAAACCTGGATATCGGACCCAGCGTGATATGTGGCTCGAGGTGCACCAGGTGAGCCCCCAGGTGAGCCCCCCCACACAGTGAGTTTGAATGAGAAACACTGAATGTAAGCAGAAACAGGGAGCTTTAAATCAAAGTGTTTATTCTCTGTATGGTGGCCATTTTAGGACAATTCTGATTCAGACTGTCAGACTGGATCAACTTTCCTCAGCTGGGCTCTGTCTGTCTCTGTCTGTCTGTCTCTGTCTGCCTGTCTGTCTGTCTGTCTGCCTGCCTGTCTGTCTCTGCCTTTCTGTCTCCGTGTCTGTCTCTGTCTGTCTCTGTCTGTCTGCCTGCCTGTCTGTCTCTGTCTGTCTGTCTCTGCCTGTCTGTCTGTCTCTGTCTGTCTGCCTGCCTGTCTGTCTCTGTGTCTGTCTCTGTCTGTCTGCCTGCCTGTCTGTCTCTGTGTCTGTCTCTGCCTTTATGTCTGTCTGTCTGTCTCTGTCTGTCTCCGTGCCTGCCTGCCTGTCTGTCTCTGCCTTTCTGTCTCCGTGTCTGTCTCTGTCTGTCTCCGTCTGTCTGCCTGTCTGTCTGTCTCTGCCTGTCTGTCTCCGTGTCTGTCTCTGTCTGTCTGCCTGCCTGTCTGTCTCCGTGTCTGTCTCTGTCTGTCTGTCTGTCTGTCTCTGTCTGCCTGTCTGTCTGTCTCTGTCTGTCTGTCTGTCTGTCTCTGTCTGCCTGCCTGTCTGTCTGCCTGCCTGTCTGTCTGTCTCTGTCTCTGTCTCTGTCTGTCTGCCTGCCTGTCTGTCTGTCTCTGTCTGTCTGTCTGTCTCCGTGTCTGTCTCCCTGTATATTTTCCTGAGCTGAAGGACCTCAGTTCTTCTTGGTGTCTGACGTCTCGCCCCTCCCCCTCCTCTCCCTCTCCTCCTTCTCCCCTCTCCCCCTCAATCTCCTCCTCCTCTCCCTCTCCTCCTCCTCCTCCAGCTCCCCCTCCTCCTTCTCCCCTCTCCCCCTCCTCTCCTTCTCAATCTCCTCCTCCTCCTTTAGCTCCTCCCCCTCCAGCTCCCCCCCCCCCTCTGGTTTATAAGTCTGTCCCGTCCCGGACCCTGGAGGGACTGCTGGCTGAGGAGAAAGAAGAAGAAGACGAAGGAGGAAAAGCAGAAGAAAGAAAGAGAAGAAGAAGACTGAGCAGCTGCAGGATTTCCAGGCTTATTAAAGATGAAGGTGTGCGTGCTGGTCCTGGGTCTGTCCCTGGTTCTGACTGTCTGTGTGGCCCGGTCTCCGTACCAGGCGGTCCTGCAGCACAGCCGGATCAGAGGCCGGCAGCAGGGGTGAGTTTAACCCGTCTCTGCAGTGGTTCTTCAGTACTCTGATCCTCAGCTGTGACCTCACGGAACTTTCTGATTGCTTTATCTGTGATGACATCACAGATATGATCTCTAATATTGTGCTGCGTGCTGCAGCGCGAGGTGATGCTCATCTATCGCCTGGACAATAATGAACGATCGTAAGAATCAGTAATGATCTGACCTTTATGTTGCTGTGGATTCACTGGAGGATCAGGGGCCTCAAACTGTTCAGACTACAGAGCTGGAAATCAATAGAAAAGCAATAAAATAAGCAAAATAAGCAACATTTGATCATTTCCACACAGGAAACTTTGTGGTTTTTTGTCTTAAAGAATAAGCAGTTTCTTTTAGGCTAATATTATTACTGAGAAGTGATTCTACACCCATAATGACTTCATAATGATCTTCTTGTAGGAAATATTGCTATTTTTTAGGGTTTTCTGGAGGGATTTTATACTTATAGAAGCTGCAGGCTGTTCTTTTCACCTGAAGATTAAAACTTGTCATTGTCAGATTGAATTTAGTCACTTTCAGGTTTAACACAAACCACGTTCAAAGGTTTGAATCCAGATTTACAGAGATGTTCAGACTGTAAGGGGTTAACAGAGCTGAATCATTAACAGATGAAAGAGAAGCTGCTGACTTAAAAACCAGCAGAAATGTTTTCTTCTGATCGTGTGAGTCGACTGTGTTGTGAAAGTTTCTGGTGTCAGTGTGTGTGGGCGGGTATTACTAACGTTGTGGGGACATAAATCTGTTTACACAGTCACATTGTGAGGACTTGCCTTCCTTGTGGGGACAAAATGCAAGTCCCCATAACGTAAATCATTACATTTTAGGATGAAAACTTGGTGTGAGGTGAGAGTAAGGGCCAGGTTAGGTTTAGGCTAGCGTAAGGGTCAGGTTTGATTTATTAGGGTTAGGGTCAGTCTCCAGGGAATGAATGTAAGTCAATGTAATTGTAATGTTTTATCACTTTAAGGTATAAAACAGTTTTTAACCTAATTTAAGCCAAAGTGAAGCTCTAAATGTTGCTGATGCCACATTCAGGAATTAAGCTTTTACTAACTTCTTTTAAGGATTATTAAGCCGCCTGTCTCCTTGTTAATAAGGGAGGTTGAAGTGATCCTGAGGTCATATTGCAGGCTGTAATTGAAGATTATTAGTGACATTGTGAAGCTTTTTAAAGGATGGGGTTTTTTTTGCCCTTTTCTGTTTCTGACCTTTTCTCTGCGTCTCTTTTCTCTTTCAGACCGAATGTCTGTGCCATGCAGCAGATTAAAGGCGGCGACAAGAAATATTTCACCAACTGCAAACAGTGGTACCATCGCAAGATCTGCGGGAAACCCACGTGAGTGTGACTGAGAGCGTCCGTCAAACTGTCTGTAGTCCTCTCATATCGTACGTGGAAATGCGTCAGATTTCAAAAGAGTTTTAGGGTCTAAAATGTTTCTGTGGACACCCGGCCCAGAAACAGAATGTTTTACCAAGTCTGTGACGTGTTCTGTGGGTGTTGGCTTGAGTTTGCAGTCCAGCTGGACGCAGCGAGTCTGAGTTTAGTGGACGGAGGAATGTCCCTCTCCGGAGGTGTCCTCACCTCTTATGTAACCTCTGAAGAAGAAAAGATTTCAGCAGAACCATCAGTGTCAGTTCGCCTCCAGGTCCCAAAATCTGCTGAGGGGCCTGAAGGGTTCATTAGGACACGCTGAGCAGTTTTTTACCCCTTCAGATATGTTTTATTTCTTTATTGTACGTGGCTGCTGCAGGAGGTCACGTGTCCGGCGTGCGGTGATGAAGCTCAGAGCGCAGGCTGTTTTTTACGCTTCCCTGTGGAGTTTGAAGCACTAGCAGCACTAGGGAGCTGTTAGTTATGAGTGGCTCCACATCGCGATGCACATTCCTGCCAACAGTCTCACACTCTTCCACTCATCAACAGGTGGCGGTAATGTGCCAGCAATGCGCCGGCAAAGGCAGAGAAGAAGAAGACTGCTCGCTAGCAAACAGGAGTGTAAACACGACAGGTTTCAAGAGCTCACGGATTCAAACTTTGCTTACAGGAAAACTTACAGAGCAGCTTTAAAACGCTCCCTTGTCGGTGCGTTTAAGTGCTCGTGAGAAACTCTGACATCTGAGGTTCGACCGTTAATTCCTGAACAACATTTTCAGTACAATAACCAAGTTTAATATCTGCAAAGAGAAACTATCCCCTGGTGGGGACGTCCTTAGTTCTGCATGTGTTTGCTCATGAACCAAAGTGTCAGTGGACACAGGTCGACCTGATGGTGGCGCTGGATGGAAAGCCAGAGGATCAATAAAGTTATTACAGTTCATCCTGAGGGGAACATGAACCACGTTTCATCACAGTATTTTTAGTAAAAAGAAAGATTGTAAACAGGTTTTATGTCTGAGTTTGTAAGAAAAGTGAAGACGTTTGATGCATTCAGGCCCCGAATCGACCAATCAATCAAACTGTATTTGTACAGCACCTTTCATACAGGTTAGTGCGGTTCAAAGAGCTCGCAATATGTCCGACCACATGATAATGAGACAGCGGAGCAGACAGTAATAGGGTGAAATTAAAAGACAGAACAAAGATACAAATGATGCCGATGAGAAAAAGATTAAAAGCTATAATAATAATAATAAAGACGGCTGAAGGGAATATTGGCTGGTTGTCATCAGAGTCATGTTCAGTGGATTTAAGAGTCCGTCTCTGCTACTGCCAGAAACCTTCTACCTCCAACATCAGCCAAGTAAAAACAACTTGTTTTAACAATTATGAAGTCATCCGGAGGGTTTCTGATGAGCTCCTTGAAACCGGTCTCATCTCATGGAGCAGAAACCTTTACTTCTAACCGTTTAGAACATTTTACAGCTGATTCTTCTGCGGGGTTGAATGCAGGACTTTGACCTGTACTGAAGTGAGGAGCCTGATGCTTTCAGACTCCAGCTTGTGAGAGAAACAAAGAGTCTGCAGTCGGACTGAAGGAAACACACACACTTTATTAATGAGGCTCTGGCAGCAGTGGACCAGCTGTGTCGCAGATCTCGCTCTACATGAGCTGAGCAGGATTAAAGCTGTGTTTGTGTTTGACTGACTCTGGCAGTAAAACGTTCCTCTTGTAAATGCGATAATCACCTGAAATCTTCCAGTCGTCACGCTGAACATACTGTAAAGCCTGAAGCGTTGTGCTGAAGGTGGGATTGCGGTTGCCGTCTGTGTTTGGAGCGAGCGGCGGAGAAAACGTCCTCCCAAACTCTCTCTATAAACCGACTGCTGAGTAAATCACAGCTCGCCGTCTCCCTGCAGAGCTGTGAACATGATGGAGGAGGGAGGAAGGTGGCTGACGTCAGGGAGATTTAAGAGACGGGAGGCGAGTGTTTAATTCAGAAGCTGTTTGTGAAGCAACACAGACTGTTTACACACGAGGAAGGAAGACAGTTTCTACTGTGGAAACGCTTATTAATGGCAGTGGCGGAAAGTAACTTAGTACTTTAGAAGTAATATTTCAATTTCATGCTACTGTAGACTTCTACCCTACTACAGTTAAAGGCAAATATGGTACTTTTTACTCTACTACATTTATCTGACAGTTAAAAGGTACTAGTTAGGCTACTTTTCGGATTAAGATTTTACATGAAAAATATCGGGTTTGCAAGAAAGATGAGTTTTTAAAACACAACAACACATTGTTAAAATCAGTGCTTCCAACCTTTTTGACTTGTGACTTTGAAAAAACTGTGTGTAGATGTGTCTCAGATGAC